>CM035415.1:126631592-126716592 GCA_020310875.1 Ceratopteris richardii
TTTGAATATATAAATAAATATATATACAAAATAAGATAATTATATACATAAATAAATATAAAAAGAACTAGCATTTTAAATAGTTTAATTAAGTATATGTAATAAAACATATAAAAATAGGATTAATTAAGAAAAAAATCTGAATATATAAATAATATATATATATAAAAAGTAGGATAATTATATAGATAATAAATTATGATAAGAACTAGTGTTTTAAATAAATAAATGAAATATATATGATTAAATATATAAAAATAGGTTTAATTTTAATCACTTTAAATAGAGTGAATATATATACACATACACAAACACACATACTTATACACCTATCTATATTCACATATATATACATATACACATATATATACACATGCATACATATTCTCAGATGTAGGTACGCCACGCAGTACACCACGTGGAACACCACGTACACCTTGGGGTGCTCATGACCATGATGACTCCAAGGTGTATAGTATCCAAGATGGAGCTCCGGTGATGGATGCGACTGGCAAAGCAATGTGTGCACGCATACGCCAACTTTGCTCCATCCAGTTTGGACACTCTATCATGCTGAAATGGAGTGAACAGGATAAAGATTGGAAGAATTATATCACATAGATGATTTATCAGGAGTTCCGACCAGCTGATGGACAGTCTCTTGTCAGTTCAGAATGGATTCTGCACACCGCACGTAAGGTTATGTCCCATCGACGATCCGAGGCTCGTGATGCTTTTAGAGCAGGCTTACCAAAGCCTGTATGATTAGATGCTGAGGAGTGGGACGTGATTGGTGACGAGTTGTAGTAGACTCCTAACCGATATCGCTAGCAGCAAGATGCCACAGCCACATGTTTAGATACGGTTGGACCGTCACATTTGGGCAGCGGCGAATATGACACGATGCGTCATGAGTTTGTTAGTACCATTTCATTTATTGAATTTATTTGTGTCAAAATTCTCATGTATGTTCCTCTAATCTTTTGTATATTTGTTTCAAGAGCTGGCAATGGGTCATCCTCCAACACGAATGGAGGAGTCTTACGGATATCGTCATGGGTTGATTGCACTATTGGAGGACTTGGAGGGACGCGGTGCGATCGTTTCATGGGAGCATTTGCGATGAGGTAATTAATTTATAAACTTGGTTTTTACTTGTTGTTTGTCATTACAAGGATTACACATGCAAAAATGAAAGATTATATATTGATGGAAGACCTTACATGCATAGAAATATAGTAGGTTTAATAAACAGTAATCAAGGATATAATAGTTCACTGATTTATTGCATATTTTTGAAGAGCGTGAAAATAGTTATGAATCACCAGTGAGTAGATATGTAGCAAGATACATAGTTCTCAATGCTATTACTTCATTATCTGGTGGTGATGGGTTTTCAATGCTATTACTTCATTATGTGTTGGTGATGAGTTATTAGTAAATTATGGATTGTGTAGACCTCCAAGAGCACCTTTTAGAGAGAAATGAAAACTTTCTATTCACCTACCATATCTTACAATCAAAAGTCTAATTAAATGAAACTCTTTCTAAACTAACTTGCTTATTTATTTATTTTTTTAAGTTTATTTTTCATTCATGTGTGGAATACTAATGAGTTTTATTCATGTATGTGGATTCCAATGGATGACATTGATGATCTCCACCACACCATTTAGAGTTGCTAGTAAGACCTAATTTAATAAGCATCCATGAGGAGGCTATGCAAAAGTGATCTTGTAGAAAAGAAGATAAACAACAATATTCTTTTGATGATGGTGATGATGGCATGGCTGATTTTATTGAGTATTGATATCAAAATGAGAGGAAAGTGTTGATATTTCTAAAACTAAGAAATATCTTCAAGAAGAATGCCTAAAGCATACATATGAAGGAAGTTGCTTGAGACGACTAAGTGCAAGATTAATTCTTCTCAATCTTCAAAATTGGTTTGCATGTAATAATGTATCTCTTTTGACACTATTAAGGTATATTGTTTAGTTTTCTATCTATTTATATATATACACACAAACACATACACATATACATATATACATACACACATATACATACACACATACATACACATAGACATACACACACATATACATACACACTCTATATACACATACATATGCACATACACATACATATACACAGACACATACACACATACACATACACATACACATACACACATATACACATACACATACATATACCCATTCACACACACATACATATACATACACACACACACACACACACACACACATATATATATATATATATATATATATATATATATATATATATATATATATATATATATATATATATATATACACACACATATACACTCACATACATACATACATACATACATACATACACACATAAATACACACACATACACATACAGATACACAGGCATACACATATTCAAACACATACATACAGACATATACACACATATACACACATACACATACACACACATACATACACATAGACATAGACACACATACACTCACATACATACATACACATACACATATAGGCACATACATACATACACATACACATACACATACAGATACACATACATATACATACACATACACACACACATATTTGTTTATTTATTTTTATTCATAATACTTTTTTTCATGAACTTGCAAGTTAGTATTTGGAAAGCTTTTACCAAGCAACAATATTCTTCCTACATCACAGGATGAAATGAAGAAGATAATCAACAATCTTGGTATATATTATCATTGTATACATGCATATCCTAATGATTGTATTTTATATAGAGGTGAAAATTTAGACTATTTGACATGTCCAAAATGTCAATCTCTTTGATATAAGGATGAAGAGGATAACATTCCAAAAAGGGTATTGAGACATTTTCCATTAGCTCCATGAATTAGACATAAGTTTCAAAGCCTTGAATTATCAAAGATTTTCACATGGGGATTGGATCATAAAAGTATTGATGAAGTAATGAGCTCCAATAGATAGTGCATCTTTTAAATGTATTGGTTCGAGATGTCTTGATTTTGCAAAAGAGCCATGCAATCTAAAGTTAGGTGTTGCATTAGATGGGGTTAATCCATTTTTTATGAAATCTAGTAGATGGTCAAGATGACCAGTGGTAGTCATCAACTACAACCTCCCACTATACCTTAGCATTAAAAAAGAACATTTAAGGCTTTCACTTTTAATCCTAAGAAAAATGGATCTGGTGCAAAGGAATGTGGTCCATAACGTGGAAGAGGCGACCGGTCCACGCCTAGAGATTCTAGGTTCATTTCCCACGGGGGATCGCTAGAGTTACAATGTGGCTATCTGACACTGTACATGTCCTACCATAGCCATATGCAAAAAAAACGACCAAGAAGATGAAAAGATGATAGATGGTAGAGAAAGAAGAGTATACCTTGCATATCACAAAAGTTGATCCAGAATGTAATTGCTTGTTATTTCATTACAGAGGCCATGTATTTATACATAGTTTACATGCCCATTCATATGGTGTCTCACCTTTCATTGCAATTCTTCATGAATTCTTCAATTAGACCTTAATCTTAGGCATTTTAATGAACCATTCCAACCACAAATTAATGCTCATCTAAAACATATATAAGGCATCCCATGTCTTGCTGATAAAGAGAAGTGTCCAATGCATCACTGAAATCCTCAACGGACAACCTAAATCTTGTCTCAATTGGTGTGGAAACTAGCTTACAATCCTCAAAGTCAAAATGCTAAAGTAGTTTTTCAACATACTTTGCTTGATGCATAACAATTCCCCGCCCCCCCCTTCAACGGATACAAACTGGATGCCAAGATAGTAGCTCAAAAGAGCAAGATAAGTGACATCAAAAGTATGCTACAAATCAGCCAAAATAATGTCAAGTTCTGCATCACATGACCCAGTCAAGAGTATGTCATCGACATAAAGAACAAGCACCATAAGATCAGCCCCATTTTTGTGTACATAAAGTGTGCTTTCAATCGGACTACATGTGAAGTCAAGAGCATTCAAGTGCTTATGTATTTTGTCATACTATGCACGTGGAGCTTTCTTGCAACCATACAAGGCTTTATGCAAGAAAAACACCATATGCTCTTTCCCTTTCATAGCAAATCCAAGAGGTTGCTTTGCATAGACCTCTTCTTACAAATCACCATTCAAGAAGGTTGTTTTTATGTCCAACTGATCACTTTCCAACCTTGATGGATAACCAATGCAACCATGCTACGAATGGTAGACATGCATGAAGTAGGTGCAAAAGTTTCCTCGTGGTCAATGCCATATTGTTGTGCATGTCCTTTGGCAACCAATCTAGCTTTGTAGTGATCAATGCTACCATCAAACGTTCTCTTAAAATTGTAAAACCACTTTGTACTAATAACATTTTTCCTTTTGGCCATTCACATAACTCCCAAGTACCATTCCTATGTATAGAATCCACTTTTTATTGCATAGCATTCATCCATTGTGGATCATCACATGTATCTTCAAAAGTAAGTGGCTCTTCATTACATGCTATCATAATAAGAGAATAATCCACAAAATTACTTGATGCATGGCGAGAGATTGATCTTGTTCTACCAAGTAAAGGTGCACTCAATTTGCTATCCTCCAAAGTTTGTTTCAACCACTTTGGCATATTTTGTGCACTCTTGATATACATGAATTCATTATGTTATACATCATCATGTATATCATGTGTGGTCTTAATTTCATGCTCATTTTCAGCTATATTTGGATGCAAATGTTCAACCAAACATGGTTGGAAATTTCTAGTAGTTCTGACAAATTTTGGCTGAAAATTTTGAGCCATGTTTGGCTAGAAATTCTCAGCATTTTCAACTCTATTTCACTAGAATTTTTCAGCCCTTAGTTGTTTGGTCTACATGGTCATAGTCAAATGCACCATTTTGTAATAAACACATGAGTGTATCAAACACATCTTGTGAGCTAACTGTTGGCTATTTTTGCATTCAAGTAGAGGGAAAACTGAATTTGCAGAAAATAGCACATCTGGAATCATAATAATTCTGTTCTTCAATGGATGTAAAAACAGTATCCCTTACTTTCAACACTATACCAACAAATATACATTTTTTTCCTTTTCATCAAGTTTTTCACGTGTGATCGCACAAGAGTATATTCCAAACAACCAAATACGTGCATATGACTAACCATAGGCTTATGTCCATTCCAAGCCTCATAAGGATTCATGAATCTCAATGCTTTTGTAGGGTAGCGATTGAACATATAGCTTGCACAAAAGTGTGTACATTATGAATAGAGTACCTACTGCCGGAGTTCATCATTTGACACCATATGAGGTATGGCATGGAAGGAAACCAAGTGTAAGTCATTTGAAAGTATTTGGTTGTGTATGTTATGTACATGTACCTAGTGAAGTGAGATCAAAACTTGATGTGAAATCAGAAAAGTGTATATTTATTGGTTATGTAGATACTCAAAGAGGATATAGATGTTATGATCCTCACACCAATAAGGTGGTTGTTTCAAGAGATGTAAATTTTGATGAATCCTTTTCATGGTATGTAGATAAGAAAAGTTTGCAGGTCATAAATGGAGATGAAGAAGATACAGGTGAAGGAGATGAGTGCTCACCTCAGCCCACAAGAAGTTTAAGTGATGAGAAAAGTGGTTTGGATGAAGAAAGAGAGATACCTTTCAATGGAAGATTAAGGCCAGAGTCACCTCCAAGTGTTAAAAGTAAAGGTAAACTCAAACTTGTTGAAGTTAATGATGAAGGAGAGGAAATTAGTGATGTATGTGAGTATGGAGAATCATCAAAGGTTCCTAATAAGAAAGGAAGAGCATCTACATTGAAGGTAAGAAGAACTTCAAGAGTGAGTAAGCAACCTCAAAGGTATACTTATGAATCTTTTATGAATACTCATTATGCTTTTATGACAAAAGTTGAGCAGGAAAATGAACCCACATGTTATGATGAGGCAAAAGGAGATGAAAAGTGGGAGAAAGCAATGAGAGAAGAAATGGATGCACTACAGGATAACAAGACTTGGAATTTAGTTCCAAAGACACCAAAACAAAAGGTAATTGGTTGCAAGTGGGTTTTTAAGATTAAAAGAAATAGTGATGGTAGTGTGTCAAGATATAAGGCTAGACTTGTAGCAAAAGGATATAATCAAACTCAAGGATTGGACTATGAGGAAACATTTAGTCCAGTAGCAAATATGGCAACGGTGAGAACTTTGTTGGCTTTAGCCGCAAGTAAAAGGTGGAATATATATCAACTTGATATAAAGAATGCCTTTCTTAATGGTGAGTTAAATGAAGAAGTGTATATGTCACAACCAGATGGTTATGTGGATGCAAAATGTCCTAATCATGTATGCAGGTTAAAGAAGGCATTGTATGGTCTTAAGAAGGCACCAAGGGCATGGAATGCAAGGTTGGTAAAGTATCTTATGCTGCAAGGATACACAGCGAGTCATGCTGATCCTTCACTTTATGTAAAACATGTAGATGACATGTGTGTCTATGTATGCATTTATGTGGATGACTTGTTGATTACAGGGAATGATGCAAAAGCAATTGAAGAGATAATAGGTAATTTGGGAAAGGAATTTAAAATTTCAGATCTTGGTTTGCTTAGATACTTTCTTGGGATTGAAATTGTGTATGGCAATGAAGGTATGTGGCTGATACAGAGAAATTATATATGTGATATGTTGAAAAGGTTTGGTATGCAGGAATGTAAATTTGTTTCTACTCCAATGGAATGTAATGTAAAGTTGAGTGCAAAGGAAGGTGATGAGTTGCATGATATGAATGCATATAGATCCATGGTAGGATCTTTGATTTATGCAACAAAAACTAGACCTGATATATGCTATGCAGTGGGAGTATTGTCACAGTTTATGCATGAACCTAGAGTACCTCATATGCATGCAGCGAAAAGAGTGCTTAGGTATTTGAAAGGTACCATGAACGAAGGATTGTTTTATAGTCATGATGCTGATCTAACTCTTAAAGTCTTTAGTGATGCAGATTGGGCTGGAAGCAAAGATGACAGAAGATCCACAAGTGGATATGTGGTAATAGAAGGAAACAAGACATTAACATGGAGTTCAAAGAAACAGCCTACAATTGCTTTATCTTCTACAGAGGCTGAGTATAGAAGTTTAGCATTGGCTACTATTGAAGTTATGTGGTTTAAATTGTTTCATGACTTGAATGTGCAGGTTGATGTACCACTCATATATAGGGATAACTTGAGTAGCATTCATATGACCTCAAATCCTATCTTTCATGCTAGAACAAAGCATATAGAGGTTCACTATCATTATGTTCGAGAGAAGGCCATAAACAATGAAGTACAAGTTTCTTTTGTGGGAACAAAGGATCAAGTTGCAGATATCTTCACCAAATCCTTGGATGGACCGAAGCTTCAAACATTCAACTATATTCTTGGCATGAAGGAAATACCCTTTGAAACTTGAGGGGGAGAATGTTGCGAACATTTGTTTTATGTAGGGTACAAGTTTCAAATTATGTAAATAACTTTGGGAAGTCTTCAAATACTTCAAGAATGCTCATATTATTCATAAAATATAGCAAAAATACCACGTGAGTTCTAGAACATGGTGAGTCAAATTAGTGAGTCACAAGGGAGCTGTAGTGGTGTCCTAGTGGAAGGTCGATGTGGCTAGTTCTCAAAGTCCATCAATACTTTGCTTATTTGAGCACTTGAGTCATGTAATACCTCCACCCAAGTGTCTACTACAAATTTAGATGTATTAGGAAGGTTTTAGATTAGTTTCTCATGCTATAAAAAGAGGAGAAAAGTCGTGATCTTGTGGGAAGTCCAAGAGAGGCATATGTGTATCTCTATGCTGCTGTAGTTTTGTATGTAGAGATTGTAGAGCTTGTATCTCCCTCATTATATATCCAGCTTACATGTTTGATAGCTCATTTGAAAGCTCTTACTCTCTACTTTCTTCCTGTAAATTTTCATAATCATTGGAGTTGTGAGCTGAGAGCAGTACTCTCTGCAAGTAGTGTGAGTTCTCTGGTTTCACATCTGCTGAAGGTCTCCATTGAACCTCAAACTTGAAGAGGTTATATATCCTTGTGTATTTATCCAAATTGAGTTTTCTCTGGCTCATTAGAAAGCTCTTGATGTCTAGTATATGTGATTAAAACAGTTTTAGAAAATTCTAATCCATTAGAGAATAGTAAGCTTTGCAAGCATGATTGGTTTTTTGTGATGAAGTTTGTGAGAAGGTCAACTTCTTCCTAGGGGGTTCCACCTACTTCTTGCTATATTTTGGAGGTCAATAAACTCCAACATTATCTACTACAAAAGATAAAGATGTAAGCAAGTTATGGCACCAACGATTTGGGCATCTCAGATTTGTAGTTTTAAAGGAGGTGCAAAGCACATGGATGGTTGCTCATTTGCTTGCATTTTTAGAGTTACAGGAACCTTGTGAAGCTTGCATGATGGGCAAGCAACAATGAAAGGCATTTCCACGAGAGACCAACAATCGATCTCAAGCGCCTCTAGAGTTGGCACATGCTGATCTCTGCAGTAAAATGTCTACACCTACTTTAGGAGGATCTTTCTACTTTTTGTTGTTAGTCCACAATTATAGTAGAAGGCTGTGGGTTCATTTGATTCGAGAGAAGGCTGATGCTTTTGAAAAATTTAAAATGTGGCACAAGTATGTGGAAAATGAATCAAGAAAGAAATTGAAGAAATTCAAAACACATAGAGGAGGTCAATTCTTGTCAAACGAGTTCAATAACTACTATAAGGAGCATGGTGTGAAAAGGAAACTTACCACAACTCATACACCTCAACAAAATTGCGTTGTTGTGCGTAGGAACAGGATAGTAGTTGGAATGGCTTGATGTATGTTAAAAGCTCAAGACATGCCTGATTCATTATGGGCAGAAGCAGGCAACACAGTAGTCTACATCCTTAATTGAAGCTACACGAAAGCACTAAAGGGGATGAATCCTCAAGAAGCATATTCTGGTAAAAAGCCTTCAGTTTTAAAGTTCAAAATTTTTGGTTGTTTTTATTATGCACATATTCCTGATTCAGCAAGATGAAAGTTGTATTCAAAAAGCAAAAAGTGTGTCTTCCTAGGATATAGTGAAGAGTCTAAAGCATACAAGTTGTGGGATTTTGAGGCAAGGAAGATTTTTGTTAGCCGAGATGTGGTGTTTGATGAACGATCACACTTAGTAGAAGATAAAGGTAAATCTACTATCTCATCAAAGAGAGAAATATCTCACCTTGTGCCTATCAAAAGACAGGTTAAAGTTGAGGACAAAGAAACATCTGATGGTGAAATTTCCTCAATAAAAAGCCAACCAATTATAGCTGCATAGCATAAGCCACTACCAAAGTGGGCACAATAGCTCTTTGATGATCGCAATCCACACATAGATGTACCAGAATCATCCTTGGATGGATTATGAAGATCAAAGAGAATACAGGAGCAAAGAAGAGCTTCAGAACACATTGTTAACATGGATCTAGTGGTAGATATCATGGGCTCAACAAAAGGACCTACCACCATTGAAGAAGCCCTTGATGATCCAAGTTGGAGAGTGGAAATGTAGTCTGATTATGATAGTATACTAAAAAATGATACATGGGATCTAGTTGACTTGCCCCTAAAAAAGAAGGTAATAGGTACTAAATGGATTTGGAAAGCTAAGTATAAAGCAGATGGAACATTAGAAAAGTATAAGGCAAGATTAGTTATATAGGGTTTTTCACAAATCAAAGGATTTGATGTTCAAGAAACTTTTGCGCCAATAGCATGCATGAAAACTATTCAAATGGTACTTGCAGTAGCTACACAAAAGGTTTGGCCTATTTTTTGGATGGGTGTCAAATCTGCATTTTTGAATGGTCACCTCAAGGAGGAGGTATATGTATATCAACCACCAGGTTTAAGGTGCCCAATTCATACAATAAAGTTTTCAGGTTGAAGAAAGCTTTATATGGACTTAAGCAAGCACCATGGGCTTGGTACCAATAGATAGATAATTTTTTCAAAAATATGGGTTTTGAAAAAAGTACTTCTGATGCATGCTTGTATGTAACGAAAAAGGATAGCAAGCTAGCTGTTGTCATTGTATATGTAGATGATTTGATCATTACATGAGATCATCAGGAACTCATCAATCAAACTCACATAAGCTTGAGAACTAAGTTTCAAATGAGAGACTTAGGTCTACTCCATTTTTGTTTGGGAATTGAAGTATGGAAAAGAAAGGATGGCATTTTCATCTCACAACAAAAATATGTCAAAGAAATTCTCAAGGCATTTGGAATGATGGACTCCAAACCAACTAGCACACCTATGGAGGTAAATCATAAGCTATCTATGGATGATAACATGCCTCATGTAGATGCTAAGAAGTATAGGAATCTTGTTGGAAGTTTGATTTTTCTGTGCAACACTAGACCAGACATTTGCGATGCTATTGGAGTGTTAAGCAGGTTTTCCAAAAAACCTAAGGAGAGTCATTGGAATGCTGGAATGCAAATTCTAAGGTACATTGTAAGAACCTTGGATTTTGGTATTTTTTATACCATAGGTGATACACTTCAAGGATATTGTGATTCAGATTGGGCTTGAGATTCTGATTCTAGAAAATCAGTTTCTTGATATTGTTTCTCACTTGGTTCATGAATATTTTCTTGGGTAAGTAGGAAGCAACCAACTCTCGCACTCTCCTCCACTAGAGTACAAAGCAAGTTGTTTTGCTTCTTGTGAGGCAGTCCGGTTAAGGAGAATTCTTGTAGAACTAGGCTTTCCATCAAATATGATGACTATACTCAAGTGTGATAATCAAATTTATATGGCCATTGCAAAGAACCCATATATTTCATGCTCCCACCAAGCATAAAGAAGTACAGAACCATTATGTTCATGAGCTAATTGAAGATGAAATTGTGGAGATAGAATATTGCCCAAGAAACGAAAATTGTGCTAACATATTCACTAAAGCACTTGGAAGAGAGTGGCTCAACAGACATCTCAGCAGATGGGCATAGGACCGAGACCTACTTGATTCGGTAAACATTGAGGGGGGGTGTTAGTATATGATCAATGTCTACCCCTCATGATTGTATGCAAATTTTGTAAGGCCCCCATTATGAGGAGAAGCCAAGTGTGCATTACCTAATCGATGGGAATCCAAACTTGCGTGTTGAATGGTCATATTGGACCATCTAAGGTATTGTAAGGAAAGGGAGTTACCAGGGTCCCCAATTGTGGGCTCCGCGGTAGCGGTGAGTAGCCCCAGCTTGGGGGTCCAAGGGGGCCTGTAGGCCCCCTAGCTGGGGGGTCCAAGGGGGCTAGCAGGCCACATGGTGGGGATCCGAGGGTAGCACCCATAGCATGATAGTAAAGGGAATATTCCATGGAATATTTCCTCTTGAAGTTAGAAATCATTTATATTTGTTAGGTTGATTTAACCAACCTAAGCTGTGTATGGCAACTATGTAGGTGGTGGCTGCCCATGCTCTACCACCCATGTATAGCCATCCATTGAAGGCTGCCCATTATCCTATATATACATGAGTTCTGCACTACCTGAGACATCGAATCCATCCAGCATATCTCTACCTTATATCTCCCTATCTAGAGTTGTCTAGATCACCATTTAAGCTTCTTCCACCATGCGAACCTAATTGTATCCACTAAATCTATCCAAGAAGGATTACATTTCCAGACATATGACTTCATCCAACATACTATCTAAAAAGGGTAGCATGAAAGGATCTGGGATAGTAGCTCAATTCAACTTACGGCAATCCACACAAATTTGTAGCTAATTATTTTTCTTTGGTACAATCATGATTAGGGATACCCACTCTAGATTCTCAAGGAACAATGTATCCCACCTTAATTAGGTGGTAGTCCATGTAAACACGTCTTCATACTCTTTTAACAAGGCAATCAGAGCAATCCAAAATTTCAAAGCAAGCTCCACACAAATCCTCACCATTTACCATTCTTCGCTTGTGCCCAAATTCACTACCTCAAGGAGATCTTCTTCGACACGTATCTTCCCTTGCTCCATTGGATCTTTGACAATAGGTTCTGCATCTTTGTCTAATTCTAGGTCTAACATCATAGATCCTGCCATACCGCCACAGACTGAACTCATCACTAGTTCAACATCAACTACTCCAAATGAAAGTACAGGTTAGCATCAAAAACTTGTTGCTGCTCATCCTCTTCAAGTCCTTCCAACATATGAGGTGGCTTCACCAATATGGGTCTTGTCCAAAAGACGGAACTGATCATCATCCAACTATACCAAAAATTAAGCATGTCCCTTTCATAAGGTGATAGTTTTGGCAACCTAGTTCTACCTCGCTTTGGCATTTCGCAACCATGGTCTTCCTAGGAGTAGATTATAGTCAAGGTTAACTTTGAGTTCTATAAAACCAAAGATAATGGAAAAAATGACATGGGAAATTACAATTGGAATATCCTTAATGAGTTCCACTAGTTGCACTTTGGATTGATCTGCCATTCGAACAAAAAATGGAGCTGGTTCAATACCATTTTAGCCAATTTGTCTACAAGTATTCATAGAGGGAATATTGATACTTGATCTGCCATCCATTAGTACTTTAGGAATGGCTTTACTTTTATGCCATACTACAATAGTAGGGACTATATAGTCCACCATCTTATTCTATTCTTCTCTAACTATATCAATGGTTGCTTCCTGGAATTGTTTTGGAGAATGTTCCTTCCAAATGTATCTTGTAGAATCATCCTACCATGAGGTTGATTCAACTTGTGCAGTTGCAACCAAGTGATTATGATTCTTTCCGCTAAACTTACATTCTTCCAGACTATGATTATTTCTATTGCAAATAGGACAATAGAACTGGTTTAAAGCACAATTCACAGAGATATGTTCCACATTCTTGCATCGTAGATAGTACAGTTGTGGAACCAGATTAGCATTCTTTTTTATTATTGGACTTATTTTTTTGGAACCCAAATTTGCCAGTTGTATTTTTTGGTCCATTCATATCGCCAAATCAATGATCTCATCTTAGGATCTGGTTGCTTCTAAAGTATGCATATAAAATTTTTCCTTAATTTTTGGCTGCAATCCGTAGCAATCCTTATAAAGGAAGGCCATCGGTCAAAAACTTTCTCATGGTTCATCTAAAGTTTGAAGCACATTGCTCCGCTGTACCCTTCAGAATCATCCATTCTGATATGCTATAAAGTTTTGAAACACTTTTTGCAATCCAAAATTGCTCCCAAAAGGCATCATTGAGGTTCGTATATCTTGTAAAATGGTCTAGAGGATATTCAATTATCCATTTAACTGCATCACCTTCTTCAATCATTGCTCTATTGTTACTTGTGTACTGATACTCAAAAGTCCTAACATGTACGTCTCTGTCTTCTTTCAATCATCCATAGAAATGAGTATAATGCAACCCCATGAGTAGACTTTGATTCCACATCTTCTCCTCAGAATACTCTTCACTAGTGGTGGAAAAGCATTGGCAAAAGTTGTCCATTGTGCTAGATTGAGTGATAGGTACAAGTTGTAAGGTAAACTCTAACTTGGTCTGCTGCCACCGCTTTGACTTAGGTCCACAGGGCAGTTTCCTTCTTACTGTTGGTAATACTAGTCAGTTTTGCTAGATTTGCCTTTCTGCAAAGCCTTAATTAGTTTTTGGTTCTTCCACTCAGATATCCAGTTATCCAAGATTGACTACGACAACACACCATTTTCCACCCATAGTGGCAATTCTTTTGGGATATTTACTAATTCGTCAATTGAACTATCTACTAGATATAGATTTTATAAGGTATGCTTGACAAGTTTCTTTAAATATTCATGACATCGATCACTACACATGTATTCTTTGCCACTCCACAATGGCATTAAAATAAGAAAAACTCCACCTTAAGAGCAAACCCCATCCATAGTGGTTGCCAATTTGTTTGTTGTAATTTTGTCAGATTATTACACACCTCCAAAGAATAGTATTTGAGAATGGGGATTATGGCTATGATACCGAAATCATAACATGGATTTATGTTCCATATAGTATCCTCCACACACTTAGTATGTTTTAAGATTTAGTAACAAAATTCAAACTAAGAACGATGCAGTACAAGATTTTGGATTATTATTGGAAATGTTACAGAGTTGAGTAAATACAATAGACTTCGGAAATATAATTTGGGTTACAACAACACAGATTGCATCACAAACATCATTTACATACTTCTGGTTTCTATCTTCATACTTATATCCGCACTACAGAACATTCCACATTCATTGATAATTTCATTAGATACACGATTTTGCACTTTGAGGTATACAAGACACTGCACTTTTGGAGATAACTCTTTGGATATCTTAAAAATAACCCCTTCTCCTATTACAAAATATGAATTTCAAAACAAGGTTAGTCCATTCTGGTGGCTAACAAACACTTCTATTGATGATGAAAAGTAATCCAAATGCAAGGCTTAACATTTGAGGAGTTATTCTTTTTTTTGTTGCAGGAAGATCAGTCTAGGCAGAAAAGGTCCATTATGCATGTTGTAGATCAAGCTTTCCTAGCTAGTAAGCAAAAATAAAATTCTGCATAATCAAAGAAGGATGATCAAGATGAGAAGAAAATAGAAAAGCAAATATTGTTTTGAAAGTACTGTAAAGGAAATGATCATGTCATAAAGAGTTGTCTAAAACTAGCTACAAAAGAGGCAAAGAAAAAAGAGGTTGGAATGGTTGTTGGAGAACCCTCTATACGCAAAATAGAGTCTGCTAATCTTATGCAGAATGAAGAATGGGCATTTACTACTGTTTGCAGTTAAGACCCATCTTTTCATGAATAGTGTATGTATGTAGTAGACTCAGATATTTGGTACTTTGATAGTGAGGCAAGCAAACATATTACTTCGTAGTGCAGTTTCTTCAGTTCACTTGAGCCTAACCCTACAAGGAATATTGTAACATGTGCCAAAAATACCTCTTATCCTATCATGGGAGTTGATAAGATCATTTTGACTACTGCTGATCGTAGTTCTTTTACATTCTCAGATGCTTTTTTTGTGCTAGGGATCAAGAAAAATCTATTATCAATTTCCACATTAGCCAAGATCGGCTTGGTTGTGAAATCTTTAGGTGATAGATGTAAAGTTCATGATCTATTAAATGGTAACATTATCATTTCTTGTGGCATTTTATGTCGTGGGCTGTATAAGCTTATAGATTATGAAAAATCTTCAAATGATTCAACATGTGCAGTCCAAGATACTTAGGCTATGTCATAGGCAAAGTTTTGGCATGCATGCCCTGGTCATCTGAATTTTGCTAGTTTGCTATGCCTGTAGAAATCTAAAATGGTGTCCCCTTTGCCAAAACTTGAGGCACACGGGAAACATGGGTGTGAAGGCTATATTTTTGGCAAAATTTATCCTTCCTAGAAGATGGTTCAATTTGAGCTACTCAGAAATTATAGCTTGTTCATAGTGATGTTTGTGGTCCTATGTAGACACCTTCTTTTAGGAGCTATCTTTACTTCGAGAATTTCATTGATAAATTTTCTAGGCATGCATGGGTATATCCATTGAAAGCAAAGTCCAAAGTTTTTATGTGCTTCGAAGAGTTTCTGGTTTTGGCTAATAAACTATTAGAATGTAAAATGGGCACCCTCCATTCTGATCGAGGGGGGGAATATATGTCTTTTGAATTTAATGCATTTCTGGATGAACATGGGATAAAACATCACTCTACATTGTCATATATACCTTAATAGAATGGAATTGTAGAAAGGAAGAACATGTCACTCATGAAGATGCCAAAGTGTATGCTCAAGAGCCAAGCTTTACCACAGTTTCTGGCTTGAGGCTGTTATGTGTGCAGTATATGTAGTTAAGAGGTGTCCCACTAAAGCATTGTAGTCTATCACTCCATATGAGGCTTGGCATGGTCGCAAGCCATCTCTTTCTCATTCACATGTCTTTGGTTATCTAGCATATGCATTAGCGCCTTAACAACAATGCACTAAATTGGATGATAAAGCAATGAAATGTATTTTTATTGGGTACAATTCTGAAAGCAAATGCTATCATCTATATCATCCATAAACAAAGTGCATTTTGGTTAGCCCTGATGCTATTTTTGTGGAAGATGCTATTAAGCCATTCCTTTCATGTACTAAGGATTGCAGTCTATCACTCCATATGAGGCTTGGCATGGTCGCAAGCCATCTCTTTCTCATTCACATGTCTTTGGTTGTTTGGCATATGCATTAGTGCCTTAACAACAATGCACTAAATTGGATGATAAAGCAATGAAATGTATTTTTATTGGGTACAATTTTGAAAGCAAATGCTATCATCTATATCATACATAAACAAAGTGCATTTTGGTTAGCCTTGATGCTATTTTTGTGGAAGATGCTATTCAGCCATTACTTTCATGTACTAAGGAGACATCAGTTAGCTCCAAAGATATGTATGATACTTTGCTGCCTCTTTTTACAAGTGGATAGTCTAGTACTAGACCAAATGAGGTAATTTCTAAGCATTTACAAGTTTCATGTGATGATGTAGATCATTCCATTTCTCATGCAGATTTACATGATGCACTTTGTGAGAGAGCTAATATTGAGGAGGCAAAAGCTATGCCAAAATGGCTGGTGCAAACTTTGCAAGAGAGAAAACTAGATGCACCTCTATCATATCGTACTCGTTCAAGCTCTCATAGTGCTTCTTAGACTATTGTGCTATTGATGCCTCTAGTCTTTGTGATGAGAATGAGCCTATTTTGTTTGATGAAGCACAAAATTCCAAAAATTGGATGGCTACTATGCAATCAAAATATGATGCTATTACGAAAAATGGTACCTATTCTTTATGTGACTTTCCTCTTGGCAAGAAGTTCATTGCCTCTAAGTGGGTATACAAGCTAAATCATAAGCTTGATGGAGCAGTTAATAGGTATAAGGCTAGGCTTGTTGCAAAGGGTTATCCTTAAGAACGAGGCATTGATTTTGATGAGACCTTTGCACCTACATGCCGAATGACTAATGTTCATAGCATCTATGCACTTGCAGCTCATCATGGTTGAAATGTACATTAGTTGGACATTAAAGGTGAATTTTTGAATGGTAACTTGCATGAGGAAGTGTATGTTTTTAGCCCCATGGTTTCGTGTAGAAAATGCATGAAAACAAAGTGTGTAGGTTGAAAAAGGCAAAATATGGTTTGAAGGAAGGACCACCTGCTTGGTATGAAAAGATATATGCCTACCTAATTACACATGGTTTTGAGAAGATTTAAACTAAGAAAACTTTATATGTTAAGCATGCAAATGCTGTGCTTCTCATTGTTCTTGTCTATGTTGATGACATGCTGCTCACTGGTCCTCTTGAGAAGCATATTGCTGATTTTAAGGCTGATCTGCATGCCTTATTGGAGATATCAGATTTGAGGTATTTGCATCATTATTTGGGCATTCAATTTATACAAGTGATGGTGGAATAGCTTTATGTCAAACAAAATGTATCCACACATTATTGTAGCATTTTGGCCTTGAAGATTGCAAACCTATGGCCACTCCTATGGAGATGTTGGAGTTAGACGTCTGGGAAGCACGCAAATAGCACAAGGAAGAAGAAGAAGCTTGGAGCACAACACCCAATACTGAACGTATTACTAGAGAATGTACAAAGATAAGTAGCCCATTAGGGCAGTAGGCCTATATACAAGCCACGGGAAGAAAACCTCCTAAAGAGGAAAAAAAGTACCCCAGCAGTCCTAGAGTGTTCACACACATCACTACTTAAATATATCAACAAATCCCCCCTGGGAGTGATGCGATGAACAAGGAGCTGGCACTCATGCATACGGAAGTTCCAAACTATGTGGAAATCACTCCATAAAAGGAAGTAAGCCACAAAGCTTTGCGGAAAGCTTCAAATTTCTCCCTAGGCAGAGACTTTGTGAAAAGGTTTGCAATGTTCTCCTGCGTGGGTACATATGTCAAGCTGATCTCCCTATAAGAGAACCTCTCCCTGACATAATGATAATGCACCTTAATGTGCTTAGTGCAAGCATGGAACACAGGGTTCCTCGCAACTGCCAATGCGCTCAGACTGTCAGTGAAGATGGTGGCGGCAAAAGATTGACCAACACCGAAATTAGCCATAAGGCGTCTGAGCCACACACACTCAACAGTCATTGTGAAAGCTTCCCTATACTCAACCTCACAACTAGAAGTGGCCACAGTAGGCTGCTTCTTGCTCAACCAAGATATATATGAGCTACCAAGCATGAAGCAAAAGCCACTAGTGGACACACGAGTGTCATAGCAACCATCCCAATCAGAGTCAGAAAAAGCATGCAAATCTGGCAATAGTGATCCCCTCTTGGGATAAAACAACCCAAGTAGTCGAGTACCACTCAAGTAGCAAAAGATGCGCTTAACCTAGCACTGAATTGTTAGTAGATCATTTCACTCCTGATTTGAGTCAATTGCTAGGACATATGCTAACCTTTGAGCAGGATATGAAAGGTGATGTTGATAAGAGTATATGTCAAGCAATGCATTGAAAGGACAGGAAGAAGATTAACAAAGGCAAGCAACAATTGAATGAAGATGAAGGCACTATGAGTGAAGCAAATTTCCTAAGAGGAAGAGGAGGTGGCAAAGGAAGAGGAAGAGGCAGAAGCAATAAAGATGGCATTAAAGCTTGTTGGATTTTTCGTAAGACTAATCATTTAGCTCATGAATGTTTGCATAATAATCAGAATGGTGGAGGATATAATAAAAAATTTAATTCAAGAGGAAGAGGTGGTAGAAATCAGAGAGGTAATTTCAGAGATAGAGGTTTCTTTGGAAGAAATGCAGGAAGAGGCTTTCAAAGTTAATCCTACAATAATACCTACTACAACTATGCTTCAGATCAAAAAGAGGATTCAACCTTAATTCTGAATGCAACTTGTTAAAGACAACGTGAAGATCAAAGAGTTTTCTACATTGACTCAGGGTGCAGCAATCACCTGAGTGGCAACATAGCTTTGATGATTGATTTGGAAAATAAGGTGAGTAATCATATAGTCCAAACACGTGATAACACAAAGCACAATGTGAAGTCCATTGGATCAGTAAAGGCTAAGTATGGAAGCACTGTTTTGAGTAAGGTTTTGTATGTCCCTACAATCCTAAAGAATTTGATAAGTGTAGGGCATATTGTAGAGAACGGATATGAAGTAAGGTTCACTAAGAATGGAATTCATTTTGAAGACCCTAGCCATGGGTATAAACAAACTGTTTCAAAAAAGAAAGAAGGAAGACTCTTCACATTGAAGTTTCAAGGCAATGTTGGTCATGCCATGTTCACTTATGGAGAACATAAGATCTGTGAGTTAGATCTTTGGCACAAAAGGCTTGGACATTTTAATAACCCATCTGCTTTTCATCATAACCAATGAACACATATTTTTCTACCTTTGGTTCAAGTTTATGTCTAAGTTGTGATGGCACATAAGCATATGCAATTGATCAAAACACTTTACAATGATCTATTTTTGGTTTCTTACCACACCAAGCTTTATATGGAGTCATTCCATTTAGAGTTGTACATGGTAATCTATTCACATGATATGTAGTTGTATTTACAACCTCAGCCCAAAGATAATTTGGACAATTGTTCTTCTTTAGCATAGCTTTAGCAAACTCAACCAAAGTCTTATTTCTTCTTTTTGCTACACCATTTTGTTGTGGTGTATACCTGCAGGTTATTTCTCTCTTAATACCTACATTCCAAAGATAATCATTGAACTCTTGGGAGAAGTATTCTTCCCCTCCATCAGACCTCAGTCTCTTTAGCTTTGGACGTATGACTCTCTTTGCATATGCATGAAAATGCTTGAAAGCTCCAAACACTTTTGATCTTTCCTTCAAAACATACAGAGTTATCCATCTTTTAGCATCATCAATGAAAAGAACATAGTACCTTGAGCCACTAGTAGATCCTTCTTTTGTTGGTTCCCAAACATCTGTATGAATGAGCTCTAGTACTCAATCATGTTTGAATCCTTTCTTCTGAAATGGTAACTTGTGTGCTTTTCCCTTTTTACATGCTTCACATTTATAAATCAGGTGACTGTCCACATTTGGTAATCCCAGTATAGGTTGATCTACAACCATAGCTTTAATTCCTCTTTCATTGAAATGACCTAATCTCTTATGCCTTATATCAAGTTCTGTAATCACTCCTTCACCATGTGTGAGCAAAGCTTGACCAATGTTCCCTTGCACTCTTAAAGTAAAGAGTCTACCTTCTTTCTTACCACAAACAATCTGATTATATCCATTCTCTGTATCTTCAACAAATACTCCTTCATTTGTAAACTTGACCAGAAAACCTTTTTCAACTATTTTGTCCCACACGAATAAAGTTTTTAGGTATTGTGGGAACATACAAAACATTGGTTAGCAAATCTGATCCACTCTTGCATTTCACTTTTCCAATTGAATGTACACTATGTTTTGTATGATCAAATGTTTGAAGTGTATGACTAGAAATGCTATTTTCCAATTCTGACATCAATTGATAGGTATAAGGTGAAGTGATGCGATGGCAATGCACCATGGTGGATTCTTCTTTTTATTAGATCCACAAGGATGCTCTCGTAGATAAAAGTTGAGCTCGATAGACCACACAATACTGTACACAGGACCTATAGAATACACTTAAAACCACAGCGTACACGGAGATCATGAACACAAATTTCCTAGGTGTTACAAAATATGGTGGAGCTTATAGTCTGTGGCTAACAAGGCCACTATATGTTTTATTAAAGAACATATACAAAATTTTTTGGTGTCCATTTGGTCTTTCACATGGACATGAATGGTAACAGTCTCCCACTAAAGGCCAATGTGGAAAAACTGACAATGGAAGAAAATAAAGAATGATAAAGAATACCTGAGTGTATGTACACAAAATATACCACATTTTGCATTTGTTAAATGATAAGTCATCGAAGGACTTCCCAGAAATCAACATATCATTGACATAAAGTATCAAGCATATCAAGATGCAATCTAAGAATCTCTTTATGTAGAGGCAATGACCCTCATTGCTTTGAGAATAGCCTTAAGACATCATAAAAGCATCAAAATTTTGGCACCATTGTCTAGGGGACT
This sequence comes from Ceratopteris richardii, assembly GCA_020310875.1. NCBI lineage: Eukaryota > Viridiplantae > Streptophyta > Polypodiopsida > Polypodiales > Pteridaceae > Ceratopteris > Ceratopteris richardii. The sequence continues at coordinate 126,652,852 of CM035415.1, forward strand.
ATTCAAGTCCATATAAGCTCTTCTTGATCTTATAGACTAGACTTTCATTGACAGGAACTACATAACCCTCTAGTTCTTCCATGTAGATCTCATTTGTAACATCTCCATGCAAGAAAGCACTTTTCACATTCATTTGGACTAGGTCTAAGTCCTCCATTAGAGTGAATCGAAGAAACATATGTAGTGTAGTTATCTTGACTATTAGAGATCAGAAGATTTCGTCAAAATCAACACCATGTTGTTGCCTAAAATCCTTGCAATAAGTCATAGCTTTATACTTTGGAGAAGCACTATCTTATGTGAATGTCAACTTGTACACCCATTTACATGGTACATCTTTCTTGCCTTTAGCAAATTTACTTAATCCCAAGCAGGATTCTTGTGAATAGAATCCAATTTGCTCCTCATGGCATGCTCTCACTTGAGATGATCTTCTATGTGCATAGCCTCTTTGTAGTAGGAAGGCTCACCAAAATCTATTAGCATAACAAAATCCAAACCTAATAACATATCTACTAGGTAGATGTGAGACACATGCATAACGTCTCAATGATTATTGAATATGAACATTTGCAGACTGATCTGATCAGATATTCTTCTAAACAACCCTATGTGTATCACTTAAATGCATCTTAATTAGAGGATTACTATCCTCAAACACTAGTCTTCTCACTCATTGAAAATGAAATTACTAGTTCTTAGCACTAACTATGTTTGACAATCCCATAAGAAATATCCGAATTGGTCTTCTTGACCAAAGAGAAATGCATTTATTTGACTTATGGTCCAACTTTTGAAGGTTCTTGGATATATGAACATACGCTTCACACCCAATAACTCAAAGATGGCTTTCCTATCCATAGCTCTTGTGCTAATTTTAGACCTTTGCCATTTCTAGGTGAAAGATGAATAATGTGAACTGAAGTCATTACTACTTCTGGCCAAAAGCCTTATGAAAGGTTTGCATGATGCAGTCATTACTACTTCTGGCCAAAAGCCTTGTGAAAGGTTTGAATGTGCAACATACTCACCCCCATTATCTGAATCTAAAGTTCTAATCTTAGTTCCTAAATTCATGTGAGGTATACTCACCCCCATTATCCCTTTTCTTAGTTCCTTTTGAAGGTATGAAATAGTTCATCCTTCACTTTAATAGGATATACCGAGACTTCTCTACTAGCATCATCTATGAAAGTGACAAAGTAAAGAGAACCATTTAATGGCATTGTCGGCATAGGACCACACACATTTGTATGTACGAGATATAAAGGCTAAATTGAAGAGTCAATGTGCATCTTATGCACATTCCTAGTTTTCTTTCCATATTGACAATGCTAACAAAATGAAAAATCAGAGAAAGATAACACAGGATAGTAGCAAAAATGAGAAAGATTTTCCATTCCACTATGAGATATGTGGCCAAACGGCCATGCAAAATACAAGCCATAGGTTGTTCACTAACATCTAATAAGTGTTCTTTTTGTGATACAAATAAAGGATAAAGTGAACCAACTTTGTCTCCTTTTTCAATAATCATATTGCCCTTTGATATGCAAAAGGAATGAGCATAGAAAATCAACTTGTAGCCAAGGCCATCAAGTTGACTAATTAACATGAAATTGCATGATAACTAAGGTACATGGCTTACATTATGCATAGTAAATTTTTAACCATCAATGAATTTCACAACCACAAATCCAATCCTAACAACATCACACTAGTAAGAGTCACCACATCTCAGGGTACTAAGAGACTTTGCTGCATAAGTAGAGAACCATTCTCTATGTGGTGTCACATGGAAAGGAGCACCATAATCTAGAAGCCAAGTGTGGAAAAGAGAGTCAACCATAAGCATCAATAGGTAGATACTATCAAGTGTTAACATATCAGCATAATCAGAAATAGCATTAATTTCTTCAATCTAACAATCAAAGTAGATGGTGCACGTAGCTTTTTAACATGCCCATCAACATTATGTCCTTTATCTTTAGCATTTTTTAATGCATAACAATTTTTCTTCATGTGTCCTTTCTTATGAAAATAATGGCATTCGATATCCCTCTTCCTTGATTTACTTGTACTCTTATTCCATTGACCATTCTTTTCCTCGTTCTTACTCCAGCCATGATGTTGATTTTTTCCTTGGTAGGAATCATGAACATTATGTGCCACTCTACTTTGAGTGCCAAAAATGTATTTTCTATGAATCTCCTCATGCAAGAGTGCTCCACATATGTCATCATAGACTTGTTTACCACCAGGTGCATTATTGCTAATAGCTCTCAAAAATGTACCCCATGATGATGACAAGGTGCATAACAACAAGACTACCTTCATTTCATTATCCATCTCTTAGGATGTACTTGAGAGAATATAGCATCAAACTCAATAAGATGAGCAACAACACTACCTGTGTCCTTTATACAAAGGTTATATAACTTTCTCATCAGATACACTTTATTTGATGTTGTTTCTTTTTCATATGTATTGCATAACTTCTTCCAAAGTTTCTATGCACTTTTAGAGTCCAACACTATAAAGTAAACATTACCTTCTAGGTGAAATCCAATGATAGACCTAGCCATTTAATCCAACTAATCCCAATCATCATCATCCATATCAATAGGTTTCTTTGAGATTCCATTTTTGGGTTCCACTATATCCTCTAAATAAATCACTACAACAGATCGATGGTATACTGATGTTTTTACCAAGGGAAATGAATGCGGCTTTATTTGCCGTGACGCCGGTGTAAAGGTCGGTATGCACGTCGGTACCAAAGCGTTGGCATATGCGTCGGTATAAGCATCGGTATATGCATCGGTATATGCATCGGTATAAGCGTCAGTAATATCGGCGCCCATACCGGCGCCTATACCGAGGCCTCTGCTGGGCATACTGTTGTGTATACCGTCGCGTCCTAGGTGTACTGATACTTATTCCGATGACATTATTGGGAGTACCATCGTGTATACCGACGACCATACCTGCAAAATTTTTTTTGGGCAGAGTGTGTTGTTTTTTGCTACAACAACATTACCATGATGTTGCTTAACAAAAGACAATACACTCTGCCCAAAAAAAACCGAGTACATGTGATGTACTCTAATGTCAACCGAAATATGATTTCATGAAACAGAGTATTATTGGACACAAAAAAGATAATGAGAGTGAACCATGAACCATGTACAAAAGAAGTTATATATTTCAATAATGAAGCATGTACAAGAGTGTGGCAAACCACTATCATATATGACGCTTTTACAAAATTTGGCAAAGCAATGCATTGCCATATGAAAATCAAATGCAAAATTTTGGTGTTCCACTGCCATACACATGCAAAGAACATTCCATATCAATAGTCCTGCAACAAAGAACATTAATGGAATGAGATAAATTCACATGATTGATCAAAATCCGATTTTGTAGCAAAACAGGTATTAGATATTAATAAATTGATCATTTAAATACATACACATTTACACAGACACACATATTCACATATACATAGATACACATTTTGAAATATAAATACACATACACATGATATAATATAAGTATGTGTATGTGTATAGTTATCAGATACTTAGTTATACATCAGATATAATATAAATATGTGTATGTTTGTGTTTTATGTATGTGTGTGTATGCATGTGTATGTGTGTCTATGCGTGTGTATGTCTGTATATGTGTATGTATTTGTGTGTGTTTATTATAATGGTTTTTTACAATACTTGAACATAAATGTTTATGTTCATTTTAATTTGTTTATCTTCAAGAGTAGAAAAATAAGATAGTTCTATGTGACTCCTACTTGAGATTTTTTCACTTAAAATGGAGGTAAGCATTAGAAACTAAGATGTATGGAGTCACATATGAATTTTGCATCTCATGAATGTGACTAATGGATCCAAACTCTTGGTTTCTACTGCTCTCTATACATCTGATAACTAAGTATCTGCCTACATCTCTACGCAATTATGCTGATTCAAAACTATTTTCACACTCATGTATATGCATGCATATGTATGTGTGTATGTGTCTGTAAGTGTGTGTATGTGTATCTGTGTGTATGTGTATGTATGTGTATGTATGTGTATGTTTGTATGTGTAAGTGTATGTTTGTATGTGTAAGTGTATGTATGTATGTGTAAGTGTATGCATGTGTGTATCTGTGTGTATGCATCTTTATAAATTTAAAGTTTATTTTTTGTAAAAAGATCCTTTTTTTGTTTGAGATTAAAATAACATGAAATATTGTATTTTAGAAAGAAATAAGAGAAGACCTGACATACCACCTGAGAGGAGGCAATATTTTCACAGAGAGCTACATCTTCAACAATCACTTCCTCAATAAAAAGTATGCAAATTATTTTATATTACTGTGAGTTATGATTCTCATATGTTTTATAAATATTTTGTATTTAAACTATGTACTTTTGTTTCATTAAAAAGACTTAGGCTACTATAATAAGTGTTGATATATTTCACTACAACAGATCGATGGTATACCTAGGTTTTTACCGAGGAAAATGAACGCGGCTTTATTTGCCACGACGCCGGTGTAAAGGTCGGTTTCCGCGTCAGTACCAAAGAGTCGGTATAGGCATCGGTGTACACGTCGATAAAAGCGTCGGTATATGCGTCGGTATAAATGTCGGTATATGCATCGGTAATCAGCTTCTGCTGCATTGCCTCCTGGGTGTATCGACGGTTATTCCGATGATACTACTGGGAGTACCGTCGCTTATACCGACGACCATACCTACAAAATTTTTTCTGGGCAGAATGTTTTGTCTTTTGCTACAGCAACATTACCATGATGTTGCTGAACAAAAGACAATACACTCTGCCCAAAAAAACCGAGTACATGTGATGTGTACTCTAATGACAACCGAAATATGATTTCATGAAATAGAGTATTATTGTACACAAAAGAGATCGATAATCAGAATGAACAATGAACCATGTACAAAGGAAGTTATATATTTCAATAATGAAGCATGTACAAGAATGTGGCAAACCACTGTCATATATGACGCTTTTACAAAATGTGGCAAAGCAATGTATTGCCATATGGAAATCAAATACAAAATATTGGCCTTCCATTGCCATACACATGCAAAGAACGTTCCATATCAACAGTCCTGCAACAAAGAACATTAATGGAATGAGATAAATTCACATGAAAATTACAAACAAGTAAAAACCAAGTTTATAAATTAATTACCTCATCGCAAACGCTCCCATGAAACTACCGCACCGCGTCCCTCCAAGTCTTGCAACAGTGCAGTCAACCCATGACTATATCCATAAGACTCCTCCGTTCGTGTTGGAGGACGACCCATTGCCAGCTCCTGAAACAAATATAAAAAGATTAGAGAAATATATATGAGAAATTTAACACAAATAAATTCAATAAATGAAATGGTACTTACAAACTCATGACGCATCGTGTCATATCCGCCGCTACCCAAATGTGACGGTCCAATCGTGTCTAGACGTGTGGCTGTGGCATTTCGCTGCTGGCGATATCGATTAGGAGTCTGCTGCTACTCATCACGAATCATGTCCCACTCCTCAGCATCTAACCACATAGGCTTTGGTAAGCCTTCTCTGAATGCATCACGAGCCTCGGATCGTCGATGCGACATGACCTCACGTGCGGTATGCAAAATCCACTCTGAACTGACAATCGACTGTCCATCGGCTGTCCGGAACTCTTGGTAAATCGTCTGTGTGATATAATTCTTCCGATCTTTATCCTGTTCACTCCATTTCAGCATGATGGAGTGTCCAAACTGGATGGAGCAAAGCTATCGTATGCGTGCACGCATTGCTTTGCCAGTCGCATCTATCATCGGAGCTCCATCTCGGATACTATACACCTTGGAGTCATCATGGTCATGAGCACCCCAAGGTGTACGTGGTGTACTGCGTGGTGTACTGCGTGGTGTACTGCGTGGTGTACCTACATCTGAGGTACTCATCCTAGGAGTAGAAGCAGTCGACACAACGTCCATCGCACTACCTCCACAACAACTGCCTCCTCTGCCTCCAGACCTACCTGTAGATCCACTCCTAGAACCTCCTGCTCCCGAGCATGACCTCGATCTACGAGACGGGCCAGACCCTGTATCGCGCTGAGGTGTCGAACGCACATGTCTACTAGTAGATCCAGTAGGAGATGGCTGCAAAGATGGTCGTGGTGGAGTCACAAAGCTAGGAGACATACCTCCTACGGGAGTAGCACCACCCTCAGGAGTGACACCGGCAGGAGTGACACCGGTGGGAGTGAGGCCAGCACGAGTGAGGCCGGCAGGAGTAAGGCCGCCAGGAGTGAGGCCGGGAGGAGTGCTACCACGAGCGATCCAATACTGTGATGCAGCGGCCATATACGCAGGAGGAACCTGAGAGATGAACTCCAAAAACTGCTCCTCTGTCATGGACTGTGGAGTGACTGGAGGACTGTCTCCCATCGTGCTCTGTAATAAAAGAACTCAAATAATTAGCATGCGATAAGAAAAATAATATAGGGAATAAACAAAAAAAAACAAAAAATTAGTACGTACAAGTCTTTTATTCAAAAGTCCTCTATTCTAGCATCCTCTTGAAGATTCGATGCACCGAGAATATCTATCTCTAAATTGATGGCTTCTAAATCGCTTGCTATGATGGTTTCCTCCTGATCATCGTCTATTGCTTCGTCTTCTCGAACAATGACCTCTTCTTCAATGACCTCTTCTTCTCGAACAATGATCTCTTCCTCCTCAACTATTGAATGAATCTCTAAGTCCATTAGAGATGGACTTTCTTCTACATCTGCATTTTCAAAAATTTGTCTACTACGTGGAGTGACTTGTAAAACAAATAGCCACTCTGGGTCTTTTGAATCTGGTATAAAAAAAACTTGCTCACAGTGTTCGGGAAGTCCAAATGTATCCCTTTCATCTGTCCATAATCTTGTGGAGTCGACTTGAAGCAAACCGCTCTTATCTCGTCTCACTGTTGCGTTTCTTCCAGAGGTGACTACTTTGAACCATTTCACGTCAAAAACAAAGTAATCAAACTTTCTGAAAGATAGTTTCAAGATGTCTTGAATCACACCACAATAATCTAACTCGCCTTCTAGAGCATTATCATCTCTTGCACTCGCTCTACTTTTTTGCAAAAAATTCACCATCACTCCACTATCAAAAGTAGACCGGTTTTGATCGATTCGTGCGATTCGAAAGTGTCGTCCATGAGACCATAGTGCACCGTATTTGATATACTCCCAATCACATCCTTTTGCGAGTTCTTCTTCTTCTTCAGAGATATCTTCACCCGCTGCCTTTGCTTATGAAACTGCTGCATCTAGCCATCTGCTCGTTGGAAAAGGTGGGAGAGGTCGAAGATTTTCTGGAAGAGGCAAAAATCAAGTGGAACGATTTCTTCGAAACTGAGCTCTTTCCTTTGCGTTAGTTTCCTTGGCAAGTTCATACCTTTCTAACCACTTTTGCATAGGCTCAGAGTTAACTATGCAAAACTTCATTGCCTTCTCTCTGAAAGATGCATCCATTTTTCTTTGCAATCCTTTACCTTGTGGTTCATCGCCTACGAGACGAACATCTTCATCATCGCTCCATAAGCGAGGCATTTTGGGATCCGATATACGTAGAAACTCAGTAATGAATACAAGAGATTCTTGTACAAGCCATCCCTCTGCCATGCTACCCTCTGGATGTGCTCTCTGTCGAACAAACCCTTTTAATGTCTTCATAAAGTGCTCTAAGAAGAACATCCATCGACTATGGACAGTTCTTGCTATTGCAACTTCATCTACTACATGAACCAGTAAATGAAGTTGAATAGTGAGAATACTTGTGGGAAAGTATTTCTCTACCATACAAACAACCTCGATAGCATTGAGTTTCGCACTCTCTATGCTATCTCTATTTATCTCTTTAGAAGATATCCACCGTACTAAAGAACTAATTTTATAAATGGTTTTTTGTACATCCTCTGAAAGACAATCTTTTAGGGCTACAGGGAGCACAAACTGTAAAAACTTGTGCCAATCATGAGACTTGAGTCCTACAAGATCGTCGTTTCGTGTGAAAGCAGTCTTTAGACATCTCATGCATCCAGTAGGTGTACGAAACTCTGAAATTGTTTTCTTCACTTGTTGCTCTTCCATCCTGCGAAGCACCCAAGGAGCTCTTGGTAGCGATACTATTCCGTTGGACTTAGTAATTGCCCACAACTCTCGCATACGACCTTGCTCTTCTAGGTCGTCCCTTTGTGCTTTGCTTTCTTTCTTTCCGATCAAAGTTTTCCAAAGCATCTCTCCCACATTCTTGAAAATATGCATCGGGTCTACCTAATGATTGATCACCAATTCACTCCAATAAGGGAGTTCATGAAAAATGGACAACCGTTTCATGCCAGCAACTGGATTTTCTGAATCCCACAGTTGTTTTCAATCACTAGCTTTCATTTGGTGTTGCGCTTGTCGACCAATTTGTCCTTCACGTAAAACATGCCCATTAGGCAAATATCTATGATGTCCTTCATAGACAGTTTTATGTAGTGCTTTGGAATAGCGTGCTTTGAGTCGTGGTCCACATAAAGGACAAGCATGGTATCCCGAAATCGATAAACCTGAACATTCACCATAACCAGGCAAATCATGCATTGTCCACATAAGTATGCCTTGCACTTGCACGTCTCATCTTCTTATAGGTTGAGACATGTCACGCACAGTGATCCCATCCCATAAAATGCGCAGTTCTTCCACAAGTGGTGCAAGATATACATCCATCTTTTTTACCTTATACTTACCTAGTACAATAAGAGCTACTAATAAATGACCTTTCTTTGTGGCCAACCATGGTGGGATATTATAATTGACCAAACATACATGCCATGTGCTCCATGAAGAACTGCGTAATCCAAATGGATTCACTCCATCCATAGCTAGGCCTGGACGTATGGACCGAGGCTCACTAGCAAACTCTGACCACTTACTATCTATGTGCTTCCAAGCATCAGAATCAGCTGGCACTCACATTACATTATCTGTAGACCTGCTCTTTGTATGCCATGACATTAACTCAGCTATAGATTTGCATCTAAACATGTTCTTAATTTGTGGAATGATAGGAAAGTGGCGAAGAACCTTTGCAGGGATTGCTTCGCCTATAACGTCTTCTCTAAATCTATTTGCTCCACACTTTGGACATACGTGGAGATGCTCATACTCATTCCGAAAGAGAATGCAATCATTCAGACAAGCATGAATTTTCATATAATCCATTCCAATGGACTGTAAAAGTTTTTTCGCATCTCCACGTGTTGGAGGCATGTCATTGCCCTCTCGCAAAATTTGATCTCTAAGAAGCCTGCAATAAGCAATTAAAATGATATTAGTAAATGAAGTTATTGTGATACAACAATGAAAGCCAATTTGTTCTCCACTTACCTGAACAATTCAGTGACACTACTATCTGACCATCCATAAATGGATTGCAGATTGAGCATCGCGAGTGAAGCACGTAGTACAGATATCTTTGCTCCATTGTAAAGTGGTAAACGAGCTAATCTTCGCATGTTTTCATATTCTTCATCAACTTCTGATCGTGGAATTTCTGTTGTGTCCATGAAACTCTCGTCGAGACCTTCTTCACCATCATGATCTTCGTCCATCTCATAAAATGCTTCAAGCATCTCTTCCATATGTTCATTCTGTGTAATATTACTAGTGCTTGCTTCTATGTCTAAGTCCTTTTTTGCTCTCTTTTGTCCACAAGATGTTACCGGTGCAATGTCGTTTGGGTCCATCTGCTCACCTGGGGGACCACGCGAATGATAGCGTAGGTTTTCCAGTCGACTCCTATCAAAGGATCCATACTCTCTAACATGTGTAGTACAAATCCATCGTTTTCGATAAATTTGATACTTGCACTGTGTGCAAGGACATGCCATTCTCTCTTCGGGATCCAAAGAAGCCATCTGCTACAATATGGGCATTTTAGAACATTTTAGAACATTTTAGAACATTTGTTTTTTTATTAAACCTAAAAATCTAACTCTTAAAGACCTAAATACTTAAAAACCTAAAAAAACTTAAAATCCTAGTTTTAAAACCCTAATCTATATAGCTATCCTATTTTATCTATATATTCGGATTTTTTCTTGATTCATCCTATTTTATATATATATATATATTTATTTATTCAGATTTTTTTCCTTTTAATTAAGTTATATGTATGCCTAAACCCTAAAACCCTAATTTTAAAGATCTAGATCTAAATTATGTATATTTCTATACACATGTGTATATACATGTATATATGTATTATATGTGTATGTGTATGTGTGTATATATGTTATGTACGTGTTAAAACCCTAAAACCCTAATCCAAATGACCTAGAACTAAAACATGTATATATATGTATGCATGTGTATATATATGTGTATATGTATATATATGTGAATATAGATAGGTATATAAGTATGTGTGTTTGTGTATTTATATATTTATTTATATATTCAGATTTTTTCTTTACTTAATTATATCTAATTATATATAATTAATTAAATAATTTAAAACACTAGTTCTTTTTATATTTATTTATGTATATAATTATCTTATTTTATATATATATTTATTTATATATTCAGATTTTTTTTCTTACGTAATCCTATTTTTATATATTTAATTTTATATATTTAATTATAAATATTTAATTAAATTATTTAAAACACTAGTTCTTTTTATATTTATTTATGTATATAATTATCTTATTTTATATATATATTTATTCATATATTCATATTTTTTCCTTACGTAATCCTATTTTTATATATTTAATTTTATATATTTAATTATATATATTTAATTAAATTATTTAAAACACTAGTTCTTTTTATATTTATTTATGTATATAATTATCTTATTTTATATATATATTTATTCATATATTCAGATTTTTTTCCTTACGTAATACTATTTTTATATATTTAATTTTATATATTTAATTAAATTATTTAAAACACTAGTTCTTTTTATATTTATTTATGTATATAATTATCTTATTTTATATATATATTTATTTATATATTCAAATTTTTTTTCCTTACATAATCCTATTTTTATATATTTAATTTTATATATTTAATTATATATATTTAATTAAAACCCTAATCTTAAAATTCTAGATCTCAAATACTAAGCCCTAAAACCCTAATCTTAAATATGTAGACCTAAAATATGTATATTTCTGTATACATGTGTATATACATGTATATATGTATTACATGTGCATGTGTATGTGTGCATATATCTTATGTAGGTGTTATAAACCTAAAACCCTAATCTTAAAGATTTAAATCTAAAATATGTATATTTTTGTATGCATGTCTATCTACATGTATGTATGTATTATATGTATATGTGTGTTTGTGTATATATGTAATCTACGTATTAAAATCCTAAAACCCTAATCAGAAAGACTTAGACTTAAATCTGAAATACTAAACCCTAAAACCCCAATCTTAAATATGTAGACCTAAAATATGTATATTTCTGTATACATGTGTATATACATATATATATGTATTACATGTGCATGTGTATGTGTGCATATATCTTATGTAGGTGTTATAGCCCTAAAACCCTAATCTTAAAGATTTAAATCTAAAATATGTATATTTTTGTATGCATGTGTATCTACATGTATGTATGTATTATATGTATATGTGTGCTTGTGTATATATGTTATCTACGTATTAAAATCCTAAAACCCTAATCAGAAAGACTTAGACTTAAATCTGAAATACTAAACCCTAAAACCCTAACCTTAAATATCTAGACCTAAAATATGTATATTTCTGTATACATGTGTATATACATGTATATATGTATTACATGTGTATGTGTATGTGTGCATATATGTTATGTAGGTGTTATAACCCTAAAACCCTAATCTTAAAGATTTAAATCTAAAATATGTATATTTTTGTATGCATGTGTATCTACATGTATGTATGTATTATATGTATATGTGTGTTTGTGTATATATGTTATCTATGTATTAAAATCCTAAAACCCTAACCAGAAAGACTTAGATTTAAATCTGAAATACTAAACCCTAAAACCCTAATCTTAAATATCTAGACCTAAAATATGTATATTTCTATATACATGTGTATATACATGTATATATGTATTAGATGTGTATGTGTATGTGTGCATATATGTTATGTAGGTGTTATAACCCTAAAACCCTAATCTTAAAGATTTAAATCTAAAATATGTATATTTTTGTATGCATGTGTATCTACATGTATGTATGTATTATATGTATATGTGTGTTTGTGTATATATGTTATCTACGTATTAAAATCCTAAAACCCTAATCAGAAAGACTTAGACTTAAATATGAAATACTAAACCCTAAAACCCTAATCTTAAATATCTAGACCTAAAACCCTAAAACCCTAATCTTAAATATTTAAGCCTAAAACCCTAATCCTATTTAAAACCCTAAAACCCTAATCTTAAATATTTAACCCTAAAACCCTAATCCTATTTTTATATATTTGATGTAAAACAAAAACTTCAAAATAAAAATAGGATTATATGTGTGTATGTATGCATGTGTGTATATATGTGTGTGTATGTATGCATGTGTACATGTGTGTGTGTATGTATACATGTGTATACATGTGTGTGTATGTGTATGTGTGTGTATGTGTATGTGTGTGTATGTAGGCATGCATGTGTGTGCATGTGTGTGTACGTGTGTGTATGTATGCATGCATGTATGTGTATGTGTGTGTATGTGTGTGTATGTGTATGCATGTGTATACATGTGTGTATGCATGTGTGTATGTATGCATGTGTGTATATGTGTGTGTATGCATGCATGCCGGTATATGTGTGTGTATGTATGCATGCATGTGTGTATATGTGTGTATATATGCGTGTGTGTATGTATGTGTGTATATGTGTGTGTGTATGTGTATGTATGCATATGTGTATATATGTGTGTGTATGTATGTGTGTATGCATGTGTGTGTATGTATGCATGTGTGTAAATTTATGTGTGTGTGTATGCATGCATATGTGTATATGTGTGTGTGTATGTAAGCATGCATGTGTGTATAGGTGTGTGTATGTAAGCATGCATGTGTGTACATGTATGTGTGTATGTATGCATGTGTAAATTAATGTGTATCTTCCTTTCTCTTCTGTCTCTCCAACAATTGGTATCAGAGCAGGTCGTCACTTCATCTAGGGTGCCGTCGACACTCTTCCATTTGCAATCTCAAAATCGCACGAATTTTGGTGAGCATACTCAGCGTGTTTTCGAGATCAAAACAGCTTCATTTTGTGGTGCCGAAATTGCGATCTGAGCTCGTTTCGACATCCGAATGCACTATCACAGTGCTTGTGCAAGCTATTTCGTCTTTTTGTGCCAAAGGTATATACCAGTTTCTGTTCGCCACTTTAAGCGTCTCAAAGTCTGCTACAAGTCTAGCAGAAGTCATCTGGGCAGTTCTGTTCAACTTTTTGAGATATAGTCAATTTTCTGCATCAAGGTATTTTAGTCACCAGCCATGGTTGAAAGCAGTGATGTATTCCGTATGTTGGCTGTTGAGGATAAGTTGGATGGTACCAACTACCCATTATGGGCTTATATAATGCGATATGTTTTGGTTTCAAAAGGATTGTGGAACATTGTGTAGGGTGTTGAAAGACGTCTTGTTACACCTGTAACGACAGGTACTGCAAATACAAGTGCTGGAGCTGATGAAGATGGTGTTGAAGATGATATTCCGTAGATTCCTGTTCGTGCTGCTGTTTCTGTTGCACTTACTGTAGAGCAGATTCGTTGGGATGGCAGAGATGCCCAGGCACATGCATTGATAGCTTTGTCTGTCAAATGTGCCATTATTCCTCATATTCGCTCTTGTAGAACAGCTAGGGATGCTTGGGATACACTTACCACATTGTACCAAGCTAGGAATGAGGCTCGTGTTGCTTACCTCCGAAAACAGTTGGAGAGTGAGCACATGAATGAAGGTGATTCTATGGACAGTTTCCTAACGAAGATCAAAGATTTGAAGGAACAGTTGATTTCTGCTGATGAGGTTATACCAGATAGCTCACTTGTGCATACTGTTCTTAATGGTCTTCCTGATTCACATCAGAGTTTTGCTTCTACTCTTTGGTTGATGATGAAAGGCAATCCGAATGCCTTATCATTTGAGGAGTTAGTCTCTGTTCTATTGCAGGAAGATCAGTCCAGGTAGAACAGGTCCATTATGCGTGTTGCAGATCAAGCGTTCCTGGCTAGTCAGAAGGGCAAAGGAAAATGGAGCTCTTCTACTAGTAAGTAGAAATCTGCAAATGCTGCACATTCGAAGAACCAGGATAAAGATGAGAAGAAATTAGAAAAGCAGAAATTGTTTTGCAAGTACTATAAAGGGAATGATCATATCATAAAGAACTGTCCAAAACTGGCTGCAAAAGAGGCAAAGAAAAAGGAGGCTGGAATGGTTGTTGTAGAAGCCTCTACACCAAAAACAAAGTCTGCTAATCTTGTGCAGGAAGAAGAATGGGCGTTTAATACTGTTTGCAGTTTTGACCCATCTTCTCATGAGCATTGCATGTCTGCAGTGGACTCAGATGTTTGGTACTTTGACAGTGGGGCGACCAAACATATTACCTCGCAGCACAGTTTCTTCTCTTCACTCAAGCTTGCCCCTACAGGGAATACTGTCACATGCGCCAACAACTCCTCTTATCCTGTTATGGGAGTTGGTAAGATCATTCTGACTACTACTGATGGTAGTTCTTTCACTTTGTCAGATGCTTTATTTGTGCCAAGGATCAAGAAGAATCTATTATCAGTTTCTGCATTAGCCAAGATTGGCTTGGTTGTGAAATTCGTTGATGACAGGTGTACAGTTCATGATCTATCAAATGGCGATGTGATTATTGCTTCTAGCATTTTATGTCGTGGGCTGTATAAGCTCATAGACTATGAAAGATCTGTGAATGATTCGGCATGTGCAGTTCATGATTCTCAGGCTATGTCAGATGCAAAGCTTTGGCATGCACGCTTTGGTCATCTGAATTTTGCTAGTTTGCTATGCCTACAGAAATCTGATATGGTGTCTTCTTTGCCCAAGCTTGAGGCACCTGGAAAACATGTATGTGAAGGCTGTATCTTGGGCAAAATGCAGCGTTCCTCCTTTCTAAAAGATGGTTCAGTTCGGGCTACGCAGAAATTGCAGCTTGTACATAGTGATGTCTATGGTCCTATGCAGACACCCTCTTTTGGGAATTACCTTTACTTCGTGACTTTCATTAATGATTTTTCCAAGCATGCATGGGTATATCCACTCAAAGCAAAGTCTGAAGTGTTCATGTGCTTTAAACAGTTTTTGGTTTTGGCTGAAAATCTGTCAGCATGTAAAATGGGCACCCTTCGTTCTGATCGAGGGGGGGAATATATGTCTTCTGATTTTAATGCATTTCTGGCTGAACGTGGGATAAAAAACAAGTGTACAGTGCCGTATACACCTCAACAGTATGGAGTTGCTGAACGAAAGAACAGGTCACTCATGGAGATGGCGAGGTGCATGGTCAAGAGTCAGGCTTTACCACATAGTTTCTGGCTTGAGGCTGTCATGTGTGCAACATATGTACGGAACAGGTGTCCCACTAAAGCGCTGCAGTCTATCACTCCATATGAGGCTTGGCATGACCGCAAACCATCTGTTGCTCATCTGCGTGTTTTTGGTTGTTTGGCATATGCATTAGTGCCTGAATAACATCGTAGAAAATTGGATGATAAGACAGTAAAATGTATTTTTGTTGGGTACAGTTCTGAAAGTAAAGGCTATCGTCTGTATCATCCACAGACTAAACGCATTCTGGTTAGCCGTGATGTTGTCTTTGTGGAAGATGCTATTCAGCCATTGCTTTCATGTACTAAGGAGACATCTGTTAGCTGCAAAGACATGTATGATACATTGACGCCTCTTTTTACAGGTGGATAGTCTAGTGCTGGTTCTAATGAGGCAACTTCTCAGCCTTTGCAGGTCTCATATGATGATGTAGATCATTCTATTTCTGATGCAAATTTACATGATGCACTTGTTGATGAGAGAGCTGATATAGAGCAGGCAAAAACTATGCCAAAATGGCTGGTGCAGACTTTGCGTGACAACAAATTAGATGCACCTTTGTCATATCGTACTCGTTCAGGCTCTCATAGTGCCTCCTTTGCATCAGATTGCTATGCTATGGCTGTGTCTAGTCTCTATGATGAGAATGAGCCTCTTTCTTTTGATGAAGCACAGAATTCAGAAAATTGGATGGCTGCCATGCAATCTGAATATGATGCTATAATGAAGAATGGTACATGGTCTTTATGTGACTTGCCTCCTGGCAAGAAGGCCATTGGCATGAAGTGGGTATACAAGCTCAAGCGTAAACCTGATGGTACAGTTGACAAGTATAAGGCTAGGCTTGTTGCAAAGGGTTATGCACAGGAAAGAGGCATTGATTTTGATGAGACCTTTGCACCTACATGCCGTATGACTACTGTTCGGAGCATTTGTGCACTTGGAGCCCATCATGGTTGGAATGTACATCAATTGGACATTAAAACAGCATTTTTGAATGGTGACTTGCATGAAGAAGTGTATGTTTTTCAGCCCTGTGGCTTTGTGCAGAAAAGGCATGAAAACCAAGTGTGCAGGTTAAAGAAGGCATTATATGGTTTAAAGCAAGCACCACATGCTTGGTATGAGAAGATACATGCCTATCTGGTTGCACATGGTTTTGTGAACAATCCAACTGAAAGCACCTTATATGTTAAGCGTGCTAATGATGTGCTTCTGATCATTGTTGTCTATGTTGATGACATGCTGCTCACTGGTCCTATTGAGAAGCATATTGCTGATTTCAAGGCTGATTTGCATGCCTCATTTGAGATGTCTGATTTGGGGCATTTGCATCACTATTTGGGCATTCAATTTATGCAAGTTGATGGTGGAATGGCTTTGTGTCAAACGAAATATACTGACACATTATTGCAGCGTTCTGGCCTTGAAGACTGTAAGCCTATTGCCATTCCTATGGAGACAGGTTTACGATTGAGTCTTCATGATGCTGGAGATGCATTTGATGTTGTTCTCTATCAGCAGGCTGTTGGATGCTTGATTTACTTATGCATTACTCGGCCAGATATTCAGTTTGCTGTCTCACAAATGAGCAGATTTATGTATTGCCCAGGAGTCACGCATTGGAAGGCGGTTAAGCGCATCTTTCGCTACTTGAGTGGTACTCGGCTACTTGGGTTGCTTTATCCCAAGGGGGGGTCACTACGGCCAGACTTGCATGCTTTTTCTGACTCAGATTGGGCTGGTTGCTATGACACTTGTGTGTCCACCAGTGGTTTTTGCTTCGTGCTTGGTAGCTCATGTATATCTTGGTTGAGCAAGAAGCAGCCTACTGTGGCCACTTCCAGTTGTGAAGCTGAGTATAGGGCAGCTTTCACAGCGACTGTTGAGTGTGTGTGGCTCAGACGCCTTATGGCTGATTTACGTGTTGGCCAGTCTTCTGCCACCACCATCTTCACTGACAGTCAAAGCGCATTGGCGGTTGTGAGGAACCCTCTGTTCCATGCTCGCACTAAGCACACTGAGGTGCATTATCACTATGTCAAGGAGAGGTTCTCTGCTGGGGAGATCAGCTTGGCATATGTGCCCACACAGGAGAACATTGCAGACCTTTTCACGAAGGCTCTGCCTAGGGAGAAGTTTGAAGCTTTCCGCAAAGCTTTGGGCTTAATTCCATTTGTGGAGTGATTTCCACATAGCTTGGCACTTCCTTATACATGAGTGCCAGCTCCTTGTTCACCGCATCACTCCCAGGGGGGATTTGTTGATATATTTAGGTAGTGATGTGTGTGAACACACTAGGAACGCCGGGGCACTTTTTTCCCTCTTTAGGAGGTTTTTCCCCCCGGCTTGTATATATGCCTATTGGCCTAATGGGCTACTTATCTTTGTACATTCTCTAGTAATACATTCAGTATTGTGTGTTTGTTCTCCAAGCTTCTTCTTCTTCCTTGTGTTGTTCGCGTGCTCCTGCAGACATCTAACTCCAACAATAAGGAGAGTTGAGTCAGGTCATATGTCGTGCTTAGGCCAAATGGTCCATCACACTTTTGTTGATACATTTGTAAGTGTATGTATTATTGAAACTATAATTTTTTATTTAAAACACTAATCATTAAACTTCTTTATTTGGTTCAATGCAAAGGATTATGATCACATACACACACACACACACACACACACACACATATATATATATATATATATATATATATATATATATATATATATATATATATATATATATATATATATATATATATATATGTATGTATGTATGTGTGTGTGTGTGTATTATTGTGTCTATGGTGTGAGTTTATAAAATGTAATAATGACTTTTATTATAGTTTATATTTAACTTGTGATTTATTACTTTAATTGTATAATTAATTCATATCATACTTACTGAAAGGTATTTGATGACCTTGATCAGTTATAGAAGCTACTAAAAGTAGATTTTGTTTGACTTGTGGAACATACAACACATTTGAAAGCTTTCTAAGATCCCCATTAGAGTTAATGAAAGAAATTGTACCTTCTTCCTCTATATGACATCTTGCATTGTTGCCAACCTTTATTATGAGTTCCTTTAGAGGTTATAAGGAACTACAAAGGTCTTTTTTGCTCATCTTGTGATGAGAGGCACCACTGTTCAACACCCATGAGCCATCTATTCCTGAATCTTCAGCTGAGGAGCATACTGTGAAGAGATGGATAGGTATGTGCTTGAAGATGAAGAGATGTTGCAAAATCCTTGATCTACACCAGCAAAATGAACTCCAGGAGTATATGGTGGGCCCTTTTAGCTTGCCAATGGATGTATTAGACACCCTATGTACCTTAAAAGATCACTCTCAAAAAGATAGATCAAAATAGATAAGTTGGAGTTAGCTCAGAGGTGAAAAACTTGCTATTTTGGTTCATACACCTGTCGATTGTTTTGCATAATTCCCTAAGCACAACAACGATTAGCTTAATTCCTCTTGGGGAAGTCTAGCTAACTTAAAGAGCTAACTTTCAAGAGTAATCGCATAAAAAATAATGAACCACAGACTGAGAATGAGTTTTAACAAGTGATGATATCATCCCAATTTTCACGGGCTGCTAGAGTTTGAGACCAGTGAGCAGAAAAATGAACATAACTCCAGATTTAAGAATCCAATGATTATGAAAATTTGTATGGTTTTACTAGATAGTAAGTTGAATCCAATAATCTTTAAATCATTGAATTTGGATGAGTAACCACTACGAAATGACTCTGACACGATGAGTAAAAAAGTCCGGTACATGACAGAGAAGTGAAGATGAACAGACATTGTTGACTTCAACTAAACATAACTAAAGATTGCAACCTCCAAATGAAATGAAACGTTGTGAGCATATAGTAGACTTATAGAGCTAACTTTACCAAGTTAAATCACTGAAAATGATGCACCAAGCTCAGAGAAACAATCTCTGCAATCTGACTAAGAAAACTGAGAGTAATGGCAGTGAGTAGTACACTTCACAAGAACATGGACATATGAATTCAAATAATCCTGAAAATGAAAGTATATTTGTTGTAGAATACAATGACTTACTGATACATATGTGTGACTTGTAATCACACCTTGATATGGCATAAAGCTGAGCTCTTGGAGGTCTTCATATAGTTCTCTCTAACCACGACTAAAGCTACCATCTATTTATAGTTGAGTTTGGGAGGCTAACTTCCCTCAAACACTCTCCAATCAATCAGTGATTGATTTGATTGTCTACCTACCACAAATCACGAATTCATGGCTCCTCTTTCCCTTTTTGATCATGTGGACTCAACCACTTAAGATTCTTTCACTTTTACATTAAGTAAACTCTTCAAAAGTTACAAGAGGTGGTTCACAAGTGAACTTTACATAGTCTTCATTTTGAAGCTTCTTTTATGACTTTGTGGGACTCAAGCCAATACTTAGGCTTGTCATAGACTTGCTCCAATAGCTCCCCCTCAAGCCAAGTATGCGTGAGGTCTTCAATCTTCCAAGATTACCTGTAAACCAATCATAGCCTTGAATTTTCAAAGCTTTGTAGCATTCAATGCTTTGGTTAGAATATCTGCACATTGTTGATGAGTGGACACATATGATATTTGAATCTCTTTGCTTAGAACCTTCTCTCGTACATAGTGATAATGAAATTCAATATGTTTAGTCCTTGCATGAAAAATAGGATTAGCAGCCAAATGAATAGAACTCATATTGTCACCATAAATAGTTGGAGTTCCAAACTCCAATCCAAGATCTTTGAATAATGTCTTCATCCACATAGCTTCTTGTGTAGCTATGGCAAGACCTCTGTATTCAGCTTCAGTAGAAGAGAGAGCAACTGTGGGTTGCTTCTTGGATGACCATGAAATAAGCTTTGAACCTGCAAAGGTAAGATAACCTGAAGTGCTCCTTCTATCTTCTTTGGAGCCAGTCCAATCTGCATCAGAAAATAGCTTCAAATCTAAATCAGATACATAAGGATAATAAAGTCCTTCATTTATGGTTCCTTTGAGATACTTGAGAATCCTTTTGGCAGCATCCATATGTGATTTCCTTGGTGTGTACATAAATTGACTTAGCACACTCACACTGTAACATATATCTACTCTTGTCAATGTGCCATAGTTGAGACTACCCACTAGACTTTGATATGATGTGATGTCCTCTATGAGTTCACCTTCATGTGAGCTCAGTTTGTGATTGACCTCCATTGGAGTACCTGCAATCTTACAATCTTGCATCTTGAATTTTGCCAACATGTCCTTAATGTACTTTCTTTGAGTGAGAAACAAACCATGATCTTTGTAGACAACTTCCAAACCTAGGATGTAGGTAAGTGAACCCAAATCACTTATCTTGAACTCTTCTCTCATCTGATCTTTGATCTTCTTCATACCATCTGCATCATTTCCTGTCAATATAATATCATCTACATATACACATAGGTAGATGATCTCAGAATTACTCTTTTTAATAAAGAGTGAAGGATCTGCCTTGCTTGGTTGAAAGCCTTTTTCCTGCAAGAATGAAACAAGCCTGAAATTCCAAGCTCTTGGAGCTTGCTTGAGACCATACAATGCTTTGTTAAGTTTACACACATAATCAGGATAAACTTGATTCTCAAAACCAGGTGGTTGTGCCATATATACCTCTTCTGTTATCCAACCATTCAAAAATGCATTCTTTACATCTAGTTGAAGTATCTTCCAATTCTTGGAAGAGGCAATACTAAGAAAAACCCTTATAGTAGGCATCTTTGCCACAGGAGAGAAGGTCTCCTCATAATCAATTCCCTGAGTTTGTGCAAAGCCTTTTGCTACAAGCCTTTCCTTATACCTGTTAATTGAACCATCAGAATTCTTCTTGAGTTTATAGACCCATCTTGAGCCTATTACCTTCATGGATGAAGTCTTGGGCACCAAATCCCAAGTGTTGTTTTCCTCAAGTGCTTCAATCTCTTCCTTCATTGCATGCTTCCATTCTGATTTTGCTTTGGCCTCTTCAAAGGATGATGGCTCCTCTTGGTTTATGTCTTGTGCTATGTAGATAGAATGTTTAGTTAATAATGAGGTGTCAAACCCATACCTTTCTAGTTTTTTCTTTTCCCTCATAGATCTTCTTAGGCCATGATGTGATGATTCTGCCTCATGTCCAAGTTCCTACGATTTTGCTTTACCTTTAGACTTCCATGCTTTGATCTTTTCCATGTGAGATTCTTCATCATCCTCCGAGGTGTCTTGTTCTTCAATCTTTGGTTGTTCTCTACCAAGCTTTGGAAAATCTTCTTCAAGATTATATGGTAAATTGACCTTCTTGCATGAATCTTCATACCATGAATTGTTTTCATCAAAAACTACATCTCTGCTTACCAAGAATCCTTTGTTGGTAGGGTTGTATAACCTGTAGCCCTTTTGATTGTTGTCATATCCAATAAATACACACCTTTCTGCCTTTGGATCCATCTTGCCTCTAACCTCTGAAGGAACATGAGCAAAAGCAATACATCCAAAAATTTTACAATGATCTAAGCTTGGTCTTCTTCCATTCCAAGCCTCATATGGAGTCATCCCATCAAGGGATTTTGAAGGCAACCTGTTAATCAAGTAATTTGCTGTAGATACAGCCTCAGCCCATAAGTAATTAGGTAAATGCTTTTCATTTAACATAGACCTTGCAGCTTCAACAATTGTCCTATTCCTCCTTTCTGCCACTTCATTTTGCTCAGGAGTGTACCTTGTAGTTACCTCTCTTTTGATTCCTCGTTCTTGAAAAAAGGAATCAAACTCATGGGAGAAGTATTCTCCCCCTCCATCTGACCTTAGCCTTTTTAGTGATTTACCTATTTGGTTCTCCACAAGAGCCAAATATCTTTTGAAACATGAAAAAACTTCATCTTTGTGTTTCATAAAGAATAGGATAGTCCATCTGCTGTAATCATCAATAAAGGAGACATAATACCTTGATCCAGATATTGAAGCTTCCTTGCTAGGTCCCCATACATCTGTATGAACCAACTCCAAGAGATCTCCATGCATATAACCTTTCTTTATGAATGGTAACCTGTGAGACTTTCCAAATTGACATGCACTACACTTATAAATCATATGTTGTTTTGACAAATTAGGGAGTCCAAGTACACTTTGGTCCCTGCAAATTTGCTTTAATGACCTTTCACCAATATGTGCTAACCTTTTGTGCCATACTTCCAATTTTGTGAGTGTCTGACTACTATAATTAAAGAGAGCAATGTTTCTAGTGTCTTGTGATTCAAATGTGAACAATCTACCTGTCTTTTCACCTTTTGCAATTTTTCTGAATCCTTGACTTGGATCTTCAACAAATGCTCTTGCCTTTGTGAACCTGACTTGCAACCCTTTCTCTACTATGTGCCCAACACTTATCAAATTCTTTGTAATCGTAGGGACATAGAGTACCTAACTGAGTAGGTTGATGTTTCCATCAGGTGCTTTGACATTGCCTATTTTCTCCACAGGATGTTTTGTATCATCTCCTGTTTGTACCTCATGCTTATTCCTTGGATCTTCTAAATCTGATAGGAGTGCCACATTTCCTGCCACATGATTTGAACAACCTGAATCTATGTAGAAAACATGCTCATCAGATTTACCTTATGGCATAGCCATGTTCATGATCAATAATGAATCCTCTTTGTTTGATTCTTCTGTGTAGTTATTGTAGTCTCTCCTTCCTTTGTAGCCTCCTTGATAGTTTGAATGATTGTAGTTGTTGTAGTTGCCATGATAATTGTTGAATCTTCCTCTTGAGTAGCCATAACTTCCTCTATTGTATCCTCTGCCTCTTTGATTCCTGGAATTCCTAAAGCAATTTTCAGTTGTATGATTAGTTAGTCCACAAATAGAACATGAGTTGGAGTCTTGGGATCTCCCCCTGCCTTGTCTACCTCCTCTTCCTCTACCTCTACCATGTCTTCCTCTACCTGCATAGTTAACTTGATATGTACTTGCTTCGTCATCCACTTTCTTTGCCTTTCCTTTGTTATCTTTGGACTTGCTTTTATCAGTGTATAAAGCTGAAGATTGATTACCTTTAGAGCTTTCTCCATTTTTTATAAGCTTTGCCTCTTGATTAAGTAGTTGTCCAATGAGTGTATTGAAATCAGGTACATGCATGTCCATGTACAAATCCATAGCTGTGGTGAATGCTTCCCACTTGTCATCTGCCTTCAAGCCATTGATGACCTGCCTTACAATTTGCTCTTCATCTATTACCTCTCCAATGCTTCCCAGCTGATCTGCTATGTCCTTGAGCTTTGTGACAAAATCAGTCACATTTTGTTTGGGAGCCTTCTTGAGAGTTGTGAAATCCAGCCATAGTTGATGCTTCCTAGCTTTAGTACTTGAAGAAAAGAAAGCTTCAAGTGCATCCCACACTTCCTGAGATGTCTTACAACTTCTAATGTGAGGCAACAAAAAATCTGAGATAGAGTTGAGAAGATAAGACCTTGCAAGTGCATCCTTGGAGCACCATGTGCTCAATCTCTCTTGCTCTTTTGGTGTTGGTTGACTTTTGTTCCTGAAACTTGGCATAACTTCATCTCCAGCCACATAACCATATAAACTTCTACCTTGGAGATAAGCTTCCATCCTTAATGACCAAGCTGAGTAGTTACCTCTGTCCAATTTGTCAATTGATGAAGGAAATCCATCTGCCATGTTGTCCAACCTTGCTCTGATACCACTGTGAAGAGATGGATAGGTATGTGCTTGAAGATGAAGAGATGTTGCAAAATCCTTGATCTACACTAGCCAAATGAACTCCAGGAGTATATGGTGGGCCCTTTTAGCTTGCCAATGGATGTATTAGACACCCTATGTACCTTGAAAGATCACTCTCAAAAAGATAGATCAAAATAGATAAGTTGGAGTTAGCTCAGAGGTGAAAAACTTGCTATTTTGGTTCATACACCTGTCTAGTGTTTTGCATAATTCCCTGAGCACAACAACAATTAGCTTAATTCCTCTTGGGGAAGTCTAGTTAACTTAAAGCGCTAACCTTCAAGAGTAATCTCATAAAAAATAATGAACCACACACTGAGAATGAGTTTTAACAAGTGATGACATCATCCCGATTTTCACGGGCTGCTACAGTTTGAGACCAGTGAGTAGAAAAATGAGCATAACTCCAGATATAAGAATTCAATGATTATGAACATTTGTATGGTTATACTAGATAGTAAGCTGAATCCAACAAGCTTTAAGTAATTGAATTTGGGTGAGTAACCACTGAGAAATGACTCTGACAAGATGAGTAAAAAAGTCGGGTACCTGACAGAGAAGTGAAGATGAACACACACTGTTGACTTCAACTGAACATAACTGAAGATTGAAACATCCAAATTAAATGAAACTTTGTGAGCATATAGGAGACTTATAGAGCTAACTTTATCAAGTTAAATCACTACAAATGACGCACCAAGCTCAGAGAAACAATCTTTGCAATCTGACTAAGAAAACTGAGAGTAATGGCAGTGAGTAGTACACTTCACAAGAACATGGACATATGAATTCAAATAATCCTGAAAATGAAAGTATATTGCTTGTAGAATACAATGAATTACTGATACATATGTGTGCCTTGTAATCACACCTTGATATGGCATAAAGCTCAGGTCTTGGAGGTCTTCACATAGTTCTCTCTAACCACGACTAAAGCTACCATCTATTTATAGTTGAGTTTGGGAGGCTAACTTCCCTCAATTACTCTCCAATCAATCAGTGATTGATTTGATTCTCTACCTACCACAAATCATGAATTCATGGTTCCTCTTTCCCTTTTTGATCATGTGGACTCAACCACTTAAGATTCTTTCACTTTTACATTAAGTAAACTCTTCAAAAGTTACAAGAGGTAGTTCTCAAGTGAACTTTACATAGTCTTCATTTTGAAGCTTCTTTTATGACTTTGTGGGACTCAAACCAATACTTAGGCTTGTCATAGACTTGCTCCAACACATACCTCCTTTATCGTAACAAATGACTCAAGCTCTATTTATGTAGTTTTGATAGAATCCTTGCCCATCCCACCTTTTGAAGGGCCATTCTTCTCTTCTACCTTCTTGATGCAATAATCTTAGATTCTATGGCCTTTCTTCTTGCAGTGGAAACACTCTCCCTTGAAGTTCTTTTCGTGATTCTTCTTTTTTTCTCGATCTTTTGAAGAGTCCATTTTGCCTTGTTTGGCATTTTCAGAAATGTAGCATCTCTTTTGTTGCCATCACTCCTTGCCTTGGGCCAAAGCTCCTGCTCCATGAGTAAGGCACTGAATTCCTCAAAAGTTAGTGGTTGAGTTCTAACTTGAGTATTAAGGGTAGTTACCAAACCATCAAACTTTGGTGGACAGATTCAAAGACAATGCCAAGCTAGATTATCACTTAGCTTTTGTACACTTGTTCTCCTCATTTGATCTCCTAGATTCTTTATGCAAGTGATAAACACCTCTGCAGTCTCACCATCAGCAAACCTTTTTGCTGCTAGTTCATTCTTCAAGTTTTGAATCCGTGTCTGATTACAAGTTTCATATTGATTTCTCAATATGTTCATGCTTCACATGTGTTGGTAGAATGCTGATTTAGAGTCATACACTATCAATAGTACTTTTAAATAGAGTAAAAATATGATCTACATTTTTACATTTCCAAGCACGTGGAAGATTAACATCTAGAGGAATAATTCTGTCGTGATTATTTGGATCCTACATCCAGAGGAATAATTCAGCTGTGATTATTTGGGTCAAGTCTTTCTTGGGGCCCATGACTAGTCCCAAGAACAATCTTGAGAAGCTCATCTAAATCAAGGATAGAAGTGATTTTAAACTTCCACAGGGTGTAGTTTGTACCATCAAGTTTACAATCTGTGAAGGTTGGTGGTCATATCCACAACATTGGGATGATCAACATCATTGCTACTGATGTTTGTGCTCCACCTACTCCTATTGAGAAATCACCTTGGTTCCTAGTTGTAGATGATAACAACCCACTTGAAATCTTCTCTCTTTTGTCATTGAAACCTTTGCATTTTTTGCTTCTGCACCACTCATAGCCTCGAGCTCTGATACCTTGTAGGAAAACAATAGCATAGTGGAATAGACTAGTAGACAGAGTTGAGATAAAAACGCAACCAAAGATAAATGTAGAACAAGAGATAAAGAGCTCAAATTCTCAAATTGCCAAGACTAATACAACTACAACAATGTTGTTGTCCACATGTGCACTCCCAATGTGGAGCTTAGATGGCGATGTAGATAAATTCCTGATGTAGGGCTTACTAGTGTGAAATGCTATGTAAAGATTAATGTAGGCCATGCTTACATAGCTTTTACAAGGCAATTCATTATAGATAAATGTACTCGAGAGATACAAAATAGTCAAAAATATATTCAATCTGACAATATCTCAATGATCACAAGTCCTACTTCCTTGGCCCTATGGACTAGGGGAATAGGCCCCTTGGACCCCACAGAAGGGGGCAAGCCTCCCTCTACACTCCCCACATTAACATTTTATGGGGAAACCATATGCCACCACAAGGCCTTTATTTTTGCCCTAAATTGTAAACCAATGGCCGAACGTTTATGCCCTACCTAACCTAATGGCTAGGCTCAGAACCATCATTTATTACAATCAACAGTCACACATGGACCTCATCTAACTTGGATGTCATGATTCGACAAATGTTTGAGCTCTCACAATGTCCTTTCCTCTTAATGGGGGCCTTACAACTTAGAGCACTAGGGATCATTTCTGGCCACTTGAGGTTGGAGTATTGACTATATTTTATAGTTTCAACTCAACAAGTATGTGCATATATGATGACCATTACATTGGATGGAGTGAAGCTAAAGAGATTCAAACCTATGATTTGACGACAAGAAATATCAATGGATTGAAGAATCAAGTATCTTAGGCTGAAGGGGGAGCTGTTGGTGCATGAAGCAAGCCTAACTTATGCATTAAAAATTCTCTTGATATTTGAGGCATAGACTTGTACATATATCACTATACAATTAATGAGTTCAAAAGGTTAATGTGAAGATTTATCCTAATAAAAAGTGAGGGAGATGTTTGAAGAGAATCTGTTAGACACATTGGGAGCCAAGTACCAAGAATTCATTTGAATTCAAAACTCAAATCAACTCCTAAAAGTGTGGACTACTTTTAGGTGGAATCAATCTTTCCTCTCTTCTTCTTGATGTTGAGGGTTCTTGGCACACAAGATGAACTTTAAAGGCGCTCTCAAAAGGGAACGCAGGGGGGAGTTTCCATTTCTCAGAGACCACTACTAGCAATGAATCCATTTCATGCCTTTGAAAGGTGGAATCGATAATACACTTTTTGTATGGGTGGATATAGCTATATGTGATACTAGTAAACATTTCCAACTTCAGTTCATTTCTACAGATCCATTGAGTAGTTTTATATCTTGATTCTATGCACAAATTGGGCACATGTCTATGTAGTTCTTTTTTTCCTTTAATGAAGAAGTTTGAATGAGGGCTAATCTCCCTTTGCTTGAATTATTTGATACAACAATTGTACAATGGGAATAGTAGCCATGTGACCCTCCAATCCCATAAAGTAGGGGTTAGACGTTTTAAAGGCGACATGTGGAAAGGACTACTCAAGAACAACTGGTTTTTTAACTGATTCAAATCTGCCTAGAGACAAAATACTAGCTTAGGGCCCACACCTACCCAGTCGTAGGGAGAGGTTGAACCTTAACCCCCACCTCAAGAGGCAAAAGACCCAGCTAAGGAGCCTTACGTGCGTGAACAATTCTTCTTTTTTTTTTCTTGTTCTAAAAATAGAAGAAAATAAGGTATATTAATTAGGATGTGTTACATAGAGTACAGGGAGCGATGCTTCAAAAGGATGACGTACCTTTCAATGATAAATAACTAATCAGGGCATATTGTGTACGCAATTCTTCGGCTGTTCTCTTAACATTTCATCTGTAAACCTGCACTATAGAAAAATGTAAATGATATTTGTTTGATGGTTAACTTATTGCCAAACCATTTATTATTTTTCACATTTGTAATCTCATGGAGTTTCAACATGGATTTCATGTTTGCATTTATTAAACTCAGTCTTCGCCCTCGGGATCTCAAGTGTTATAGGTTTTCGTTGTTCAAAAGTACATAGGTGATTTTATTGCACTAATCACAATCACAAGCAAGCCTATAAGGTGTATTTGAAACTCCAAGATTGCAAGGGCTAGTCCTCTGCTAGTTGGCTAGACCAATCTTCATCACTTAAACCTTCATATAGGTGATACATAGAAGGATTATCCAAACACAAATGGATGGGTATAAACAGCTTGGGTAGGTCTACAATCGTGTTGCCACATGTGGTTTTCGTTTATGAGTCATTTATATATAAGAAGGCATGCGATTCCTTGTTGTGAAGAATTCATAAAGTCTTTGCGAGTCCATGAACGTTTATTACATGTAGATCATTGAGAAAATAGGATTTTCGTAGGCTAGTGAGAATAATTATATTCAATGCTATTGGTATACACCTATGCAATAGGAACATACGAAACGCCTTCATGCTCAAGGTGAGGTGGTGCATTTTGATAAGAGTGGTATATGTTACTGATGTGATGTCATTTTTTCTCCATAATTCTTCTAACCATTCCTATTATTCGTTTTATGAAGTACCTTTGGATTTTGTATCGTTAATATATTTTGGTAGAGATGTGTCTGAACACACTTAGGACCGTTGGGGTACTTTTTCCCCTCTTTAAAAATTTTTCCCCTCGGCTTGTATATACTCCTATAACCCTAATAGGTAAATTATCTTCGTATATTTACTTGGAAATACATTCTATATTATGTTGTTCTCCAAGCTTCTTCTTCTTCTTCTTCTTCTTCTCTTTTGCCTTTTTGTGCTTTCAAAAACCTCAAACTCCAACAATTTGTATTAGAGAAGTTCACCACTTCATCTACGATGTCCTCGACACTCCTCTAGTCACAGTCTCGAATCGCGCCAAAATTTGTGAGCATAGTCAGCCCGATTAAGAGTCTAAAAGAGCTTCAATTTGTGGGGTTGAAATTTCAATTTTTGCTCATTTCAGAATCCAAATGCACTATCACAATGATTGGCAAGCAATTTCATCCTTTTGTGCCAAATACACACACACACACACGCACACACACATACATACATACATACACACACACACACACACACACATATATATATATATATATATATATATATATATATATATATATATATATATATATATATATATATATATATATATATATATATATATAATTTTCTCTTTGCCTATACAAGCAACTCAAAGTTCTCTACAAGTCTAGGGAAGCTTGACAGTGTATTTCTATTCATATATATATATATACATATATATATATATATATATATATATATGTATATATGAATAGAAATACAGTGTCAAGCTTCCCTAGACTTGTAGAGAACTTTGAGTTGCTTGTATAGGCAAAGAGAAACTTATATATATATATATATATATATATATATATATATATATATATATATATATATATATATATATATATATATATATATATATATATATATATATATATATATATATATATATATATATATATATATAAGTTTCTCTTTGCCTATACAAGCAACTCAAAGTTTTCTACAAGTCTAGGGAAGCTTAACAGTGTATTTCTATTCATATATATATATATATATATATATATATATATATATATATATATATATATATATATATATATATATATATATATATATATATATATATATATATAAGTTTCTCTTTGGCTATACAAGCAACTAAAAGTTTTCTACAAGTCTAGGGAAGCTTGACAGTGAATTTCTATTTAGCTTTTTGAGATACAATCAATTTTTTGAATTAGGGTCTTTAGTAAGGGCCATGGCTAAAAGCAATGATGTATTCCATATGTTGCCTATTCAACATAAGTAGGAGGGTACTAATTACCCATTGTGGGCATACATGATGTGTCATATTTGTAGCAAGAGGGTTGTGGAATATTGTGCACGGTGTTTGAGAAACATCCTACTACACTTTCAAATACAAATATTGAAGGTGACATAGGTGGTGTTGATGATTATGATCTTCAATTTCCTATTCTTGTTATGAATCCATTTACACCTACTACAAAGCAACTTCATTCGGATGGTAGAGATGCAAAGGAACATGCATTGATAGCCTTGTCTATCAAATGTGCCATTATCTCTCATATTCGCTCCTCCAAGATAACAAAAATCCTTGCAATGCTCCTACATCATTATACTAAGTAAGAAATAAATCTAGTTTTGTTCATCTCTGAAACATGTGAAGAATGAGCATATGAATGAAGGAGGTTTTATCGAAATGTTTTCCACAAAGAGCAAAGATCTCAAAGAGTAGATGATTTTTTTTAATGAAGTTTTGTGAGATAGTTCACTTGTGCAAAGTTTTCTTAATGCTCTTCCAGATTCATATCGTAGTTTTGCTTCTACTCTCCATTTGATGATGAAAGGCAATCTCAATGCCTTAACCTTTAAGGATTTAGTCTGTCTTCTAAAGAGAAGATATCCATTATGTATATTGCCGATCAAGCATTCTTGGCTTGTCAGAAGGGAAAAGGTAAATGGAGCTCATCTACTAGTAAGTAGAAATCTTCTAATGCTATAGAGTCAAAGAAGAAAGAAAAATATGAGAAGAAAATAGATATGCAAAAAGAATTTTGCAAGTACTTCCTAAACTAGCTACAAAGAAGGCAAATAATAAAGAGGCTTGAATGGTTGTTGGAGAAGCCTCTACATCTAAAAGTTAGCCTCCTAAACTTGTTTAGAATGAGGGATCAACATTACTATTGTTTGTAGCTATGAACCATCTTCACATGAGCAGTGTTTTCCATAGTAGACTCAGATGTTTGGTGCTTTGATAGTACATGCAACCAAATATATTACCTTGCTGTGGAGTTTCTTCACTTAAATTGAGCTTGCCCCTATAGTGAATACTACCACATGTGATAACAACTACTCTTAAATATCTATTATCAATTTTGGCCTTAGCATTAGGGGAAAAAATGAATCATGCATGGGCCTTTTAGATTAAGAGGTGATTAGTGATGGACCAATGAGAAGACGGTGGTGGCCACAGTCTACATCTAGACTAGGCATAGGCTTCCCTTGTTTCTTGGTAGGCAAAGGTGGTATGAATGACTAAAAAACCATGACTTCTTCTAAAAAAGTGGTTTGATGGGCCCAGAGTTTCAACCATAGCCATTGGATGAACTCAACGATCCAATGGCTCATGTTAAATATCAAGAAAAACTTGGCATGCAATTTTTCCATTGGATATGGCAAGGATCTAATGGTCTATCTTGAAACTCAAGAAAAATTGCACCTTTATATCTCTTTTGTTGGATGGACCTAAAAATCAATGATTTAGATTTATTTGTTTGAAGTTTAGGTCACTTTGCATCGCATCCATTGGATCCTTGCTTGATCCAATGGTTCTTAAGACTTACTTTTAAAATGATCCCAAGATTGTTTCTAAACCATCATATGATTGGTCCATTGAACGGAGCACATTTTACCCTACCAAAAAACTCTATGAAGTTATTTGTCGTGTTATGCCAGTCCACACCCTCTCTCAGCTCATTGAATGCTTGCTATTTCGTCTTTTTGTGATAGACACTAAGTCCTCAATCCTAACCATCCGTGAGCATCTCATCTAATGGACAAGAGTGCCTATGCATGCTCATTTTTTAGAGAACATTTTGTCACCTTGTGACAGACACACCAAAGACAACTACATCCATCGACACGATCATATCCAAGGGCAAAGAACTCCTACAAACCTATTCAGACTGAGCACAACCTTGAGAATAAAAAAATTTACTCTAAAAACCACTACCCATGCAGGGTTCCTTTTTTCCCTTCATAGCCAAGATGTGCTTGCCTATAAAAGTTTGTGATGATAGATGTACACTTCATGATCTCTAAACTCATGGTGTTATTATATCTTCTGGTATTTTATGTTGTAGGCTCTACAAGTACATGGAATATGTGAAATCTCTGAATGATTCAACACGTGAAGTTCATAGTTCATGACCATCATGCAATCTAGGACTCAAAACTTTGGCATGCATGATTTGGCAATCTAAATTTTACTAGTTTCCCTCACCTATAGAAATCTAAAATGGTGTCCTCTCTTCCCAAACTTGAGAAAACTTATAAACATGTATGTGAAGGCTCTATTCTTGGAAAAATGCAACGTTACTCCTTCCCAAAAGTTGGTTTAGTTAGAGGTGCTCATAAATTTCAACAAGTTCTTAGTGATGTCTTTGGTCCTATGCAAACATGTTCATTTGGGAACTACATATACCTTGTGACTTTCATTGATGAATTTCTAGGCATGCATAGGTATGGGCACCCTCTGTCTTAATCCACTCATGTATTTCCTTGTCCATGCTAGGCCAATACACTCCTAAACGTTTCAAATTATGCAATGTTCGTTGTTTAGAATAGTGACTTCCTAGGATTCCTTCATGGGCTTGTTGCAACCAACTACTATGTTCATCATCCTCAACACAACAAGCTAGTACACCTTTTGTATCTTGTTTGTACATGCTTCCTGCCAATATGTGATATTTTTGTGATTTTACAATTTCATCTTGTGATGTTTTCACATTCTTATTTGCGGGTCCGAAGGTTAGGACTGGTACCAACTTATTGGCACATTTAGGAACAAATTCTAAATTGAACAAATAAGCATCAGGTAGTTCATCAGACACTCCTTGAGGTGACTCTCTTGAAGTAAAGCGAGAAAGGTGATCTGCCCGAAGGTGGGTTTTACCTTTCCTGACAACAACTTCAAAGTCATATTCCATTAGTAAGAGGAACCATCTTACTAAGCATCCTGTATTGCAAGGTTTATTGACCAAATATAACAAAGCTTGATGATCAGTGAAAAACTTGAACTTGTTGGCCAATCAATAGTGTCTAAACTTCTTCACAACATATACCATGCCTAAGCCTTCTCGCTCGGTTGTGGTATAATTTCTTTCAACTGGGTTTAGTTGTCTACTAGCATATGGTATGGGCAAATCTAAATTCCCTTCACCTGTGGGTTGTGCTAGCACACATTCGATGGCATGATTGGAGGCATCCACATGGACATGGAATGGCTTATTCCAATCCGGAGTGGTCAGTATTGGTGCAGTGCACAAACGTCTTTTTAGCTCCTGGAAGGGGTTCTCGCATTTGTCGTTCCACTCAAAATTTGTCAACAACCCATAAAGAGGTTTAGCTATGATTGTATACATGTGAATAAACCTGCGGTAATATCCACAATGGCCCATAAAAGCTTGCACCTCTTTAACATTCCTTGGCCTTGGGAGCTCGGCTATGGCTCTAACTTTGTCCTCGTCTGTGGATATTCCATTTTTCGAGACAATAGGACCTAAGATTTTACCTTGTTGTACCATGAATACACACTTCTCTGGGTTCAGACACACTCGATATTCTGTGCACTTGTTGAAGATCTATCTGAGCTCAGGGATGTGGTATCTTGTTTCCTGGGAATGAGCACATAAATTGTCCACATATACTTCTAAGCTCTTTCGCAAGAACTCTTTGAAGACATGACACATGAGCCTTTGGAATGTTGCAGGTGCATTGGTGAGACCAAATGGCATCACACGAAATGCAAAGATTCCCCACTCTGTGGCAAAAGCCGTTTTGTGTTGATCTTCGGGGGCAATGGCTACTTGGTTGTAGCCTGAAAATCCATCTAGGAAGCTATACACTTCCTTTCCTGCAACACGCTCCAATAAATGTTCGGTGATTGGAAGCAGATAGCTATCTCTAATCGTAGCGGCGTTAACTTTTTTAAGGTTAATACACACTCACAACTTCCCATTCTTCTTGTGCATCACTACAATGTGGGACAACCATTCAATATGCTCAATCTCATAGATAAATCGAGCTTCAATCAGCCTGTCAATTTCTTCTTTTATCTTGGCTGCATAAGTGTCATTATATGTGTAGGGCTTCTGTTTGGTGGGCTTGGCATCAGCAGTCATGGGGATCGTATGAGAGCATATTCTTGGATCTAACCCCTTCAAGTCTCTATAGTGCCATGCAAACACATCCCTATATTCCCTTAATAGAGCTATGAGCTCCATTTCTTCTCTTGCACTTAGGTCATCTCCTATATACATGCATCTCTCTTTGTTCTCTTCAATGGTCACTACAATCTTCTTGGTCTTTTCTTTATTATCATATGATTCTCCTATGATGGCCTCTCTCTTAGGCATTCGTACCAAAATTTTTCGATCCTCAACTTCATATTTCTTGAAATTCTTTGGTACTTCAAACAATGATTCCTCCTCTTCTTGTTTCACTACTTTTCTTTTCTTTTTCTTTTGACTGCTCTCACTTCCATCCTTTGAATTTAACATTTTAATACTTGTGAGAGGTTCTTCTTATTTTTGGGTAAGCACTCCTACATCTTCTAGATAGTGCTGCTCTGAATTAAAGCAACTATCCACCACAATGGACTCTAGATCGTCATCGTTCTCTTCTTCTTCTATGACATCACTAGGGTCACATTTTTCTAGCAAGGGCTGACACATGAACAAAGAAATATCATAACCCTTCTCATCACAATGAGGTGTCCATTGTTCTTCATTGACAGCAATGTCCATGGTAGCTAAGATTTCTGGCCAGCCATGAGGTTCAAATTCCTCATCTGGAAAGATCATCGGTGTGTAGGCTGGGTCTTTAATTGGTCTATCTCTTGGAGAAGTACCTTCTTCTCTTGCCTTTAAACGTTTTTCCTCTTCCTCAGTGACCTTGCACATCCACAAATGAGTATCTTCATGCAAACAGGATGGATCAGGTGAACTTCCAGAATGCACAGAGATTGAATCTTCTTTCTCTTTGTGGATAGGATTCCACTATAGGGGTGGTAGATCTCTGAAGGTGTAATCCTTCAAATTGACCTTGGTGGTGACCCCTAAGTGCTGTAAGTACAAGGAGTTGGTTTCCCAATCCTGTACTATTTGCAATTTTTGTAAGAAGGGTCTTCCTAGGATAATCTCATAGACATTATTTTTCTCAAAGTCACATATAACAAATGTATGTTCAAACTCTACACCACAAGTGGTTAGAGTTATCCCTTCTAGCAATCCTAGAGGTCTTTCAAAATGACCGTCTGCCATTTGAAGCTTCATTCTAGTTGGTCTTAATGTGGGTTTGCCCCATTGCTTCCACAAGGAGGTGGTCGCAATGGCAACACTTGCACCTGAATCTATGATTGCTTTGGTTGTGTAACCTTGGTAGGTGATTGGAAGATAAGTATTACCTTCTTCACCTTCACACATGTCCCCTATTTTGTCTAGAGGTATCTTTGGTACTTTTTGCTTAGAGCATGCTTTTGGCATTTTGGAATCAAGTTCTGGAACTTGATCCTTGACATGATTCCATAGTTCAGGTTTTGCTTTTTGCAGCTCTTCTACCGTGAGATGACATTGAACCTTAGTGTTCTTCACGACATCAGTGTTCCTTGGGACCACTGAGTCTTCATTTCTTACCAATATTGTGGGAGCTCTGATCTGAAGAGATTCAGATTCCCATGGACCTAGAAATTGAGGCAGTTCTTCTAAGGTATTAGATTCAAAATCTAACCTTTCGTCTTCTTGTTGCTCCACTTGATCTCCGTAAATGGATGGAATGTCCTGGGGAAATTGATCATGAAGATCATCAATCTTAGGAATAGGAGGGGAGTTACCCTTCTCCTTGGCCCATTTCTCTTCTTGTATTTCCTGCAAGAACAATTGTGAGTACTGTTGAATTGAAGGAGGTATTCCAGCATCCGTGGAATTAGGAACATACGCTCCCATCGGTGGTGAGATTCTTCTCTCAATAACTGGTTGATCCTGTGGAGGTAAAAAAACTTGTGGTTTGTTTACCAATTGCTCTAATCTTTCTAGTAAGCCCTGAAAATGCAAATCCGGTTTGACAGAGTTTTTCTGATTGAACTTTTGACTAGTCTTGAGTATAGCTTGAGCTTGTTCTACCATTTTGATGCACATTTTCATCCGTTCAATCTCTAAATCTGCTCTAGGGTAACTCTTGTCTAGGTTTGCAACTGTTGGCCCTTCTTGAAGTCGAGCCTGGTAGGCCTTGAACATCATGTCCAAGCCTTCTGGGGTTGGATCTGCAAGAACAGACCCTTGTTGCGGTCTATTTACAATGGGTGGTGGGATGGGATGAGGTGGAGTAGATGGAGTTTCAACATGCGAGAGGCTTTGAGAAGCAATGTCATCTATTTTTGTTTTCGCTTCTTTCAGGCTTTGTTCTAGTTCTGATAACTTTTTATTCCACTTGCGATTGGCCTTCTCTCTCGTATCTTTTCATGTTCTTGTTTTCCACTTGCTAGGCTCTCCTGATTCACTTGACTCTAGTTGTTTAGCTAGCTTATCCTGTTTTAAGGCTTGTGCCCTAGTGTCTGCTTTTACAGGAGCCACATTATTGCTACTAGCACTTGAATCCACCACTAAGCCTACCACATTAATGGGCGTGACCTTGGGCACACTAGAGGGGTTCCTTGGACGATCTCTAGGGAGATGGTCTTTGCCGCACTCAAGGCAAAAGGCTTGTATTGTGATGTTTTGTCCTTGTCCTAGAGTTGGTGAGTGGGGACATTCACGAATGAAATGGTCATCCTGACATCTGAAACACGGTCCTCTAGGAGCTTGTGGTCTCATTTGTCTCAATTGGAGCCTAGGGTTAGGATTTGTATACATGACATTGGAATATTCTGGCTCCCAATTTTGTTCCATAGGTGGTGCCTCATATGGATACGAGTAAATCTCACTATGCTCAGGTGACTCTATGTAATATGCATGTGGACTACCTTCATGGGAGTAGTCTGAACTATGAGCATGAGAGTCATTCTCCGAGATCAGTGGGGTCACTGGCACCAATGCTCTATTAAGGTTCTCTTCTGCCACTGCATACTTAACTGGAATTGTATTGGCAGGAGCTGATGGTTGGTTTCCCAAGACTGGTTGTGGCCTATATGGTGCTTGATATTGCTGTTGTGGTCTATAATATGGCTGTTGGTATTGGTTCTGATACCTACCTTGTGGGTAAGGTTGCTGATAATTCTGTATAACAGCCTGCCTATTGTAGGGACAATCTTGAGCTGTATGGTTTGTGTACTTCCATTCAATAATGCAGTATGGGGTATTCCTTTCTCTCATGTTCTGGTTGTGCGATGGGCATACATTAGCCATGTGGTTGCCTCCGCAAGTATAACACCGATTCAATGGGGTGACTCTTGGTGTTTGTCTATTTTGGACTCCTAGTTTGTCTATCGTGTTTTGTTACCAAGAACATCTTCTCTGATGTGTTATCCAGGTAGACAACTTTGCCTGGTATCTCTGGATCCTTGAACTCGTAGATGATGACTATGCCCAATTGGCTAGGTTGATCTGGCTTGAATCTCCAAAAGGCTTCCTCTGTTTCTCTATTCAAGAATAGTTCTATGCTTTTGTTGTCTTGAGGGATCCAATCTGGAGTGATCAATCAGGTCAAAACTGACTTACCTCTGGGAGTCTGGGGTCCTTGTCCTACATTTCCTTGTTCTAGGTCTCCTATCTCATTCTCATTAATGATATTTCCAAACTCATCAGTCTTATCTGATAGGTTGGTGAACACATACATGGTTTCTTCCTTATGAATGTATGAAGCCTCTTTGAACTTGACCACTGGGTGTTCAAGTCCAAAGGGTTGATCTCGATTTTTGAATTGGATGGCTGATCGCCTCATGCCATCCCCATAGATGCGAGCTCCTAATCGGTTGGTCGGAATATAATCCAATTGTGTCGTATAGGGACCTTCTGGTGTTTGTAGATGGGCAGTTCTTGAGCCACCTGCAGGTTTCCCCATGCTAAAAGACATTTCTAAGTCACTTGTGTCAGAGTTTAGTACGTAAGGACAACCACTTAGTTGTTGTGCCCAAGACTTAGCTGTATGGTTGACACTAGACTAAGAAGATCTAATGCTTTGTCTATCCTTGTCTAGGTGTCTACCAAATCTCAGGTTCATAAGCTTTGGTTAAGAGTCCAAAATTTCCTCTTGGTATGGTCAAAATCCTTTGGAGTCCCCTTGGTTCCCTAGTCCCACCTGAGGGTCAACTTCAAATTAGTCTATCTGAAAATCAACACATACATTTTACTATCATTTTACTGCATATATTGAGCACATACACACCATGTACACTTCTATGGATGCCGCTTATGTACGTCCATGTGGTCATTGATATAGCGGTTATGCTTTTTGCATAAAGCCTTTTACGTTTGAGAAAGAGGGTCGTGGTGAGGTTTTCTTAATTGGGAGATACCCAGATGTCAGGGTCTCTTCGATGATACATGTGAAAGATTTACCTAGCTTGTAGGATTCGAAACGAGCTTTCCAATGAGCTATAGAGCTCAAAAAATGGACTTTGGTTCAAAAAGTTATTTCAAATCAGGCTCCTAGGGGTCAAAACAGGCAAACATGACCTTTTGAAAAAAATCACGATTTTGTGTGAAAATTGCAATTTTGTGAAATCAAGAGAATCGTGATGCTGTGAAATCAAGAGAATCGCGATGCTGTAAAATCAAGAGAATCGCGATGCTGTGAAATCAAGAGAATTGTGCTTTGAAAATCGCGATTTTGTACCTTAGAGAATCGTGTTTTCACAAAATCGCGTTTTTTACTTGATAATCGTGATTTTGCCTCAGAATCGTGGTTTTCAGAAATTTAGAGAATCGCAATTTTGAGCACCACCATAGAATCGCGATTCTAAGAATGACCTCAGAACCCTGTTCTTGCTTCGAATCGTATTTTTTGAGAATCCCCAAAAAAATCACGCTTCTGAGGGTGACCAGAGAATCGTGTTTTTTTGAAAAACTTAGAGAATCGCAATTCAAAGCACAACTAGAGAATCACAATTCTGAGAATGACCTCAAATTGTGTTTCCTTCAGAGAGCTTTTAGGCACGAAATAGAAAATCATGATTTAAAAAAAAAATTTGAATTTCTCACAGAATCGCGATTTTCATCACAAAATTGTGTTTTTTGGCAGGAACTTTGAATTTGTGAGCGCCGAGCAATGGCGAGCTCCGTATGTGCAAAAAAAGCATGAAAAACACAAGCGCTTGCTCTCTCTTTCACTTCCTAACTCCTCCTCGTAAAATAATGCACAAAAAATGGTATGAAAATGGTGAAAATGCACTAAAAAATAAGAAATTTCTATGAAGAAGAAGATGCAAGAAGATGGAGATGGTGATGATGATGAAGATGAAGAAGAAAAATCAGAAAATGAACAAAAATGATAGTTTTTTTACCTTCCAACATTGCAAATCTACGATCTTACCATCACAATGCTCGTCCTCGAAGCTCTCTCCCCGGGATGTGGAGTAGAAAGTGAGTAGCAACTCTCTCCGTTCTCCATTCATTAGACTGTACATTATTTGATAGATAGTTGATTAGGAGGAAGGGAACATTTAATATATTTCATGCTTTTGTATCCAATATCGTTCAATCCATCTTTGAAGGAGGACATAACTTCCTTCTTTCCACTATTTTATACCTTTCGATTCCTCCTTATCTCATGAAAACCCGTGGGATGAGAGTGGAACTACTGCCATACAACATCCAAGCTGCTCCAAAACCTCTGGGCATTATTACAAATGTTGAACAATGTGCAAGTTCTTCCTCCTTATCACAAAAAGTACATTTTTCTTAATTAATTTTAATTTTCTTTGCTAAGGAACCAGTCCCTACTCTTTTGCGAATAATCATCCATTGTAGAGAAAAATGCTTTATACATTGAGAAAACGCCTAAATACATTTGAATTTGTATCTCCACTATCAAGCATTCCAATCGATAGAACATCTTTTATTTAGCTTGGCTAGGATTTTTAGGTAGAGCCTCCGTATGCTTTATGATAGAAAAACATGTCAATAACATGTTTGCAAGCAACAACGAGATTTTTCAAACATAGTATATGCGAATTGAAAACCATTTCACCATTTTGATAAAGACACCCCCTCTATCAAATCCTTCATTATTGCATTTATTCTCCTTAATACCGATATTGCAATTATTATAGAGAGTGTTCCAAGAAATTCACATAGAATTTTGGAAAATAAAATGAAAGTTATTACTAGATTGAGAATATAAGACTTCTTCACTCCATCTAGAAGGACCACATCCCACATACCAGATGGCTACCACCTAAAGGGAATGATGATATCCCATAAAGAGTGTTACCGTCAGTGTCCATGTGAAAGGCCAAATGGCCATCGGACACTTCTTTGTATATGTTCTTTATTAAAACATATAGTGGCTTGGTCAGTCACGGACTATAAATTCGATCGCATTTGTAAGACCTAAGAAGTCTGTCTTTGTGGTCCTTGTGTATTTTGTTTTCTGCATATTGTGCAATCTCTGTGCGGAGTACCGTGTGTAGTATTAGGAGCTCAATTTTTTACTCCGACGATATTGTCATGGAGCTCACGAGAAGGAGAGCACACTGTGGTGCATTGCCAATGAATTACTTCACTGGTACCAAAGTAGTTCGAGGCAACAGCTTTTTTCCTTTTGGGCGAGCAAAGCGAGGATTCCTCCCCCCGGCTTTCTCCAAGGCTTACTACTAAGGTAGCGACCAAGGCATAGACCTTGGCATACCTTGTCATTCGAGTCACCGAAGTCACTGTTGGTGCCATTGGTTGCATTCGAGGGAGGACCTCAACGATCAAGGAATATAGAGGTTCCCGGTACTTCTTGGGAGGTCACCCATCCCAGTACTGTTCCCCTCAGAGCTCGCTTAATCATGGCAATCTCTTGCCACTAAGCTACA
The DNA here is from genome assembly GCA_020310875.1 of Ceratopteris richardii. Lineage (NCBI taxonomy): Eukaryota > Viridiplantae > Streptophyta > Polypodiopsida > Polypodiales > Pteridaceae > Ceratopteris > Ceratopteris richardii. The sequence continues at coordinate 126,694,494 of CM035415.1, forward strand.
CTCTTGTGGTGTCTGAAGAAGGGGAAAGACTGAGATTGACATTACCTTGAACATGTTTTGGTCCCTCAAAGCTTCATTCTTTGATTTCAATGCCTATTTTTGAAGCATTTTTGGAGTGTCTTTGGCGCCATTTTGGAGTACTTTCACACATAGTTCTCTTCACATAGGCCCAAGAACATCAAGAAGAGTGTTATTCGTACTTCTCGGATAATAAATATAAATCTTCGGGGCTATGTTTTTAGACACACTTGTAAAACTATAGGTTTCTTGATAGGTTTCAATTTTGGTGGGTGCAGTCGTTGCAAATTTATGCAAGTTTTTGAGCCTAAAACAATAGAGCTGACAGACACTTGCAGGTGTTACTGGCTAGTTTTTGGGCTATGCATTCAACCTTTTAATGTCATTTAAGTGCTTATATTGAGCACATACACACCATGTACACTTCTATGGATGCCGCTTATGTACGTCCATGTGGTCATTGATATAGCGGTTATGCTTTTTGCATAAAGCCTTTTACGTTTGATAAAGAGGGACGTGGTGAGGTTTTCTTTATTGGGAGATACCCAGATGTCAGGGTCTCTTCAATGATACATGTGGAAGATTTACCTAGCTTGTAGGATTCGAAACGAGCTTTCCAACGAGCTATAGAGCTCAAAAAAATGGACTTTGGTTGAAAAAATTATTTCAAATCAGGCTCTTGGGGTTCAAAATAGGTAAACATGACCTTTTGAAAAAAATCACAATTCTGTGTGGAAATTGCAATTTTGTGAAATCAAGAGAATCGCGATGTTGTGAAATCAAGAGAATCGCGATGCTGTGAAATCAAGAGAATCGTGTTTTGAAAATCGCGATTTTGTACCTTAGAGAATCGTGATTTCACAGAATCGTGTTTTTTACTTGATAATCGTGATTTTGCCTCAGAATCGTGGTTTTCAGAAATTTAGAAAATCACAATTTTGAGCACAACCATAGAATGGCGATTCTAAGAACGACCCCAGAATCGTGTTCTTGCTCCGAATCATATTTTTTGAGAATCGCCAAAAAAATCACGCTTTTGAGGGTGACCAGATAATCGTGTTTTTTTGAAAGACTTAGAGAATCACAATTCAGAGCACAACTAGAGAATCGCGATTCTGAGAATGTCCTCAGAATCGTGTTTCCTTCAGAGAGCTTTTAGGCACGAAATAGAAAATCATGATTTTCAAAAAAAATTTGAATTTTTCACAGACTCGCGATTTTCATCACAGAATTGTGTTTTTTGGCAGGAACTTTGAATTTGTGAGCACCGAGCAATGGCGAGCTGCGTATGTGCAGAAAATCATGAAAAAACACAAGCGATTGCTCTATTGCACTTCCTAACTCCTCCTCGCAAAATAATGCATAAAAAATGGTATGAAAATGGTGAAAATGCACTAAAAAATAAGAAATTTCTATGAAGAAGAAGATGCAAGAAGATGGAGATGGTGATGATGATGAAGATGAAGAAGAAAAATCAGAAAATGAACAAAAATGATAGTTTTTTTACCTTCCAACGTTGCAAATCTACGATCTTACCATCACAACGCTCGTCCTCGAAGCTCTCTCCCTAGGATGTGGAAGAGAAAGTGAGTAGCAACTCTCTCCATTCTCCATTCTTTAGATTGTACATTACTTGATAGATAGTTGATTATGAGGAAGGGAACATTTAATATAATTCATGCTTTTGTATCCAATATCGTTCAATTCAGCTTTGAAGGAGGACATAACTTCCTTCTTTCCACTATTTTATACCTTTTGATTCCTCCTTATCTCATGATAACCCGTGGGATGAGAGTGGAACTACTGCCATACAACATCCAAGCTGCTCCAATACCTCTGGGCATTATTACAAATGTTGAACAATGTGCAAGTTCTTCCTCCTTATCACAAAAAGTACATTTTTCTTAATTAATTTTAATTTTCTTTGCCAAGGAACCAGTCCATACTCTTTTGCGAATAATCATCCATTGTAGAGCAAGATGCTTTATACATTGAGAAAACGCCTAAATACATTTGAATTTGTATCTCCACTATCAAGCATTCCAATCGATAGAACATCTTTTATTTAGCTTGGCTAGGATTTTTAGGTAGAGCCTCCGTATGCTTTATGATAGAAAAACATGTCAATAACATGTTTGCAAGCAACAACGAGATTTTTCAAACATAGTATATGCGAATTGAAAACCATTTCACCATTTTGATAAAGACACCCCATCTATCAAATCCTTCGTTATTGCATTTATTCTCCTTAATACCAATATTGCAATTATTATAGAGAGTGTTCCAAGAAATTCACATAGACTTTTGGAAAATAAAATGAAAGTTATTACTAGATTGAGAATATAAGACTTCTTCACTCCATCTAGAAGGACCACATCCCACATACCAGATGGCTACCACCTGAAGGGAAATGATGATATCCCATAAAGAGTGTTACCATTAGTGTCCATGTGAAAGGCCAAATGCCCATCGGACACTTCTTTGTATATGTTCTTTATCAAAACATATAGTGGCTTGGTCAGTCACGGACTATAAGTTTGATCGCATTTGTAAGACCTAAGAAGTCTGTCTTTGTGGTCCTTGTGTATTGTGTTTTGTACATATTGTGCAATCTCTGTGCGGAGTACCATGTGTAGTCTTAGGAGCTCAGTTTCCTACTCCGACGATATTGTCATGGAGCTCAAGAGAAGGAGAGCACACTGTGGTGCATTGCCAATGAATTACTTCACTCGTACTATAGTAGTTCGAGGCAAAATCTTTTTTCCTTTTGTGCGAGCAAAGCGAGGATCCCTCCCCCCGGCTTTCTCCAAGGCTTACTACTAAGGTAGCGACCAAGGCATAGACCTTGGCATACCTTGTCATTCGAGTCACCAAAGTCACTGTTGGTGCCATTGGTTGCATGCGAGGGAGGACCTCAACGATCAAGGAATATAGAGGTTCCCGGTACTTCCTGGGAGGTCACCCATCCCAGTACTGTTCCCCTCAGAGCTCGCTTAATCATGGAAATCTCTTGCCACTAAGCTACACTCTTGTGGTGTCTGAAGAAGGGGAAAGACTGAGGTTGACATTACCTTGAACATGTTTTGGTCCCTCAAAGCTTCATTCTTTGATTTCAATGCCTATTTTTGAAGCATTTTTGGAGTGTCTTTGGCGCCATTTTGGAGTACTTTCACACATAGTTCTCTTCACATAGGCCCAAGAACATCAAGAAGTGTGTTCTTTGTACTTCTCGGATAATAAATATCAATCTTCGGAGCTGTGTTTTCAGACACACTTGTAAAACTATAGGTTTCTTGATAGGTTTCAATTTTGGTGGGTGCAGTCGTTGCAAATTTATGCAAGTTTATGAGCCTAAACATCAGAGTTGACAGACACTTGCACGTGTTATTGGCTAGTTTTTGGGCTATGCATTCAACCTTTTAATGTCATTTTATTGCATATATTGAGCACATACACACCATGTAGACTTCTATGGATGAAGATTATGTACGTCCATGTGGTCATTGATATAGCGGTTATGCTTTTTGCATAAAGCCTTTTACATTTGATAAAGAGGGTCTGGTGAGGTTTTCTTAATTGGGAGATACCCAGATGTCAGGGTCTCTTCAATGATACATGTGGAAGATTTACCTAGCTTGTAGGATTCGAAACAAGCTTTCCAACGAGCTATAGAGCTCAAAAAATGGACTTTGGTTGAAAACGTTATTTCAAATCATGCTCCTGGGGGTCAAAACAGGCAAACATGACCTTTTGAAAAAAATCACGATTTTGTGTGGAAATTGCAATTTTGTGAAATCAAGAGAATCGCGATGCTGTGAAATCAAGAGAATCGCGATGCTGTGAAATCAAGAGAATCGTGTTTTGAAAATCGCGATTTTGTACCTTAGAGAATCGTGTTTTCACAAAATCGTGTTTTTTACTTGAAAATCGTGATTTTGCCTCAGAATCGTGGTTTTCAGAAATTTAGAGAATCGCAATTTTGAGCACAACCATAGAATCGTGATTCTAAGAATGACCCCAGAATCGTGTTCTTGGTCCAAATCGTATTTTTTGAGAATCGCCAAAAAAATCACGCTTTTGAGGGTGACCAGAGAATCGTGTTTTTTTGAAAGACTTAGAGAATCCCAATTCAGAGCACAACTAGAGAATCGCAATTCTGAGAATGACCTCAGAATCATGTTTCCTTCAGAGAGCTTTTAGGCACGAAATAGAAAATCATGATTTTAAAAAAAAATTTGAATTTTTCACAGAATCGCGATTTTCATAAGAGAATTGTGTTTTTTGGCAGGAACTTTGAATTTCTGAGCGCGGAGCAATGGCGAGCTCCGTATGTGCAGAAAATCATGAAAAAAGACAAGCGCTTGCTCTCTTGCACTTCCTAACTCCTCCTCGCAAAATAACGCATAAAAAACGATATGAAAATGGTGAAAATGCACTAAAAAATAACAATTTCTATGAAGAAGAAGATGGAGATGGTGATGATGATGAAGATGAAGAAGAAAAATCAGAAAATGAACAAAAATGACAGTTTTTTTACCTTCCAACGTTGCAAATCTACGATCTTACCATCACAACGCTCGTCCTCGAAACTCTCTCCACGGGATGTGGAGTAGAGAGTGAGTAGCAACTCTTTCCATTCTCCATTCATTAGACTGTACATTATTTGATAGATAGTTGATTAGGAGGAAGGGAACATTTAATATAATTCATGCTTTTGTATCCAATATCGTTCAATCCAGCTTTGAAGGAGGACATAACTTCTCTCTTTCCACTATTTTATACCTTTTGATTCCTCCTTATCATGATAACCCATGGGATGAGAGTGGAACTACTGCCATACAACATCCAAGCTACTCCAAAACCTCTGGGCATTATTACAAATGTTGAACAATGTGCAACTTCTTCCTCCTTATCACAAAAAGTACATTTTCCTTAATTAACTTTCTTTGCTAAGGAACCAGTCCATACTCTTTTGCGAATAATCATCCATTGTAGAGCAAAATGCTTTATACATTGAGAAAACGCCTAAATACATTTGAATTTGTATCTCCACTATCAAGCATTCCAATCGATAGAACATCTTTTATTTTTTGGGTAGAGCCTCCGTATGCTTTATGATAGAAAAACATGTCAATAACATGTTTGCAAGCAACAACGAGATTTTTGAAACATAGTATATGCGAATTGAAAACCATTTCACCATTCTGATAAAGACACCCCATCTATCAAATCCTTCATTATTGCATTTATTCTCCTTAATACCAATATTGCAATTATTATAGAGAGTGTTTCAAGAGATTCACATAAACTTTTGGAAAATAAAATGAAAGTTATTACTAGATTGAGAATATAAGACTTCTTCACTCCATTTAGAAGGACCACATCCCACATACCAGATGGCTACCACCTGAAGGGAAATGATGATATCCCATAAAGAGTGTTACCGTTAGTGTCCATGTGAAAGGCCAAATGGCCATCGGAGACTTCTTTGTATATGTTCTTTATTAAAACATATAGTGGCTTGGTCAGTCACAGACTATAAGTTCGATCGCATTTTTAAGACCTAAGAAGTCTGTCTTTGTGGTCCTTGTGTATTGTGTTTTCTGTGTATTGTGCAATCTCTGTGCGGAGTACCGTGTGTAGTCTTGGGAGCTCAGTTTTCTACTCCGAGGATATTGTCATGGAGCTCACGAGAAGGAGAGCACACTGTGGTGCATTTCCAATGAATTACTTCACTGGTACTAGAGTAGTTCGACGCAAAAGCTTTTTTCCTTTTGTGCGAGCAAAGCAAGGATCCCTCCCCCTCGGCTTTCTCCAAGGCTTACTACTAAGGTAGCGACCAAGGCATAGACCTTGGCATACCTTGTCATTTGTGTCAACAAAGTCAGTGTTGGTGCCATTGGTTGCATGCGAGGGAGGACCTCAACGATCAAGGAATATAGAGGTTCCCGGTACTTCCTGGGAGGTCACCCATCCCAGTACTGTTCCCCTCAGAGCTCGCTTAATCATGGCAATCTCTTGCCACTAAGCTACACTCTTGTGGTGTCTGAAGAAGGGGAAAGACTGAGGTTGACATTACCTTGAACATGTTTTGGTCCCTCAAAGCTTCATTCTTTGATTCCAATGCCTATTTTTGAAGCATTTTTGGGATGTCTTTGGCGCCATTTTGGAGTACTTTCACACATAGTTCTCTTCACATAGGCCCAAGAACATCAAGAAGAATGTTCTTTGTACTTCTCGGATAATAAATATCAATCTTCGGGGCTATGTTTTCAGACACACTTGTAAAACTATAGGTTTCTTGATAGGTTTCAATTTTGGTGGGTGCAGTCCTTGCAAGTTTATGCAAGTTTTTGAGCCTAAAACATCAGAGTTGACAGACACTTGCAGGTGTTACTAGCTAGTTCTTGCGCTATGCATTCAACCTTTTAATGTCATTTTACTGCATATATTAAGCACATACACACCATGTACACTTCTATGGATGCCGCTTATGTACGTCCATGTGGTCATTGATATAGCGGTTATGCTTTTTGCATAAAGCCTTTTACGTCTGAGAAAGAGGGTTGTGGTGAGGTTTTCTTAATTGGGAGATATCCAGATGTCAGGGTCTCTTCGATGATACATGTGGAAGATTTACCTAGCTTGTAGGATTCAAAACGAGCTTTCCAACGAGCTATAGAGCTCAAAAAATGGACTTTGGTTGAAAAAGTTATTTCAAATTAGGCTCCTGGGGGTCAAAACAGGCAAACATGACCTTTTGAAAGAAATCACGATTTTGTGTGGAAATTGCAATTTTGTGAAATCAAGAGAATCGGGATGCTGTGAAATCAAGAGAATCGCGATGCTGTGAAATCAAGAGAATCGCGATGCTGTGAAATCAAGAGAATCGTGTTTTGAAAATCGCGATTTTGTACCTTGAGAATCGTGTATTCACAAAATTGTGTTTTTTACTTGATAATCGTGATTTTGCCTCAGGATCGTGGTTTTCAGAAATTTAGAGAATCGCAATTTTGAGCACAAACATAGAATCGCGATTCTAAGAATGACCCCAAAATCGTGTTCTGGCTCCGAATCGTATTTTTTGAGAATCGCCAAAAAAATCACGCTTCTGAGGGTGACCAGAGAATCGTGTTTTTTTGAAAGACTTAGAGAATCGCAATTCAGAGTACAACTAGAGAATCACGATTCTGAGAATGACCTCAGAATCGTGTTTCCTTCAGAGAGCTTTTAGGCGCGAAATAGAAAAGCATGATTTTAAAAAAAATTTTGAATTTTTCACAGAATCGCGATTTTCATCACAGAATTGTGTTTTTTGGCAGGAACTTTGAATTTCTTAGTGCTGAGCAATGGCGAGCTTCGTATGTGTAGAAAATCATGAAAAAACACAAGCGCTTGCTCTCTCTTGCACTTCCTAACTCCTCCTCGCAAAATAATGCATAAAAAATGGTATGAAAATGGTGAAAATGCACTAAAAAATAAAAAATTTCTATGAAGAAGAAGATGCAAGAAAATGGAGATGGTGATGATGATGAAGATGAAGAAGAAAAATCAGAAAATGAACAAAAATGACAGTTTTTTTACCTTCCAACGTTGCAAATCTACGATCTTACCATCACAACGCTCGTCCTCGAAGCTCTCTCCCCGGGATGTGGAGTAGAAAGTGAGTAGCAACTCTCTCCATTTTCCATTCATTAGACTGTACATTATTTGATAGATAGTTGATTAGGAGGAAGGGAACATTTAATATAATTCATGCATTTGTATCCAATATCGTTCAATCCAGCTTTGAAGGAGGACATAACTTCCTTCTTTCCACTATTTTATACCTTTTGATTCCTCCTTATCTCATCATAACCCGTGGGATGAGAGTAGCCATACAATATCCAAGCTGCTCCAAAACCTCTGGGCATTATTACAAATGTTGAACAATGTGCAAGTTCTTCCTTCTTATCACAAAAAGTACATTTTCCTTAATTAATTTTAATTTTCTTTGCCAAGGAACCAGTCCATACTCTTTTGCGAATAATCATCCATTGTAGAGCAAAATGCTTTATACATTGAGAAAACGCCTAAATACATTTGAATTTGTATCTCCACTATCAAGCATTCCAATCGATAGAACATCTTTTATTTAGCTTGGCTAGGATTTTTTGGGTAGAGCCTCCGTATGCTTTATGATAGAAAAACATGTCAATAACATGTTTGCAAGCAACAACGAGATTTTTCAAACATTGTATATGCGAATTGGAAACCATTTCACCATTTTGATAAAGACACCCCATCTATCAAATCCTTCATTATTGCATTTATTCTCCTTAATACTAATATTGCAATTATTATAGAGAGTGTTCCAAGAAATTCACATAGACTTTTGGAAAATAAAATGAAAGTTATTACTAGATTGAGAATATAAGACTTCTTCACTCCATCTAGAAGGACCACATCCCACATACCAGATGGCTACCACCTGAAGGGAAATGATGATATCCCATAAAGAGTGTTACCGTTAGTGTCCATGTGAAAGGCCAAATGGCCATCGGAGACTTATTTGTATATGTTCTTTATTAAAACATATAGTGGCTTGGTCAGTCACGGACTATAAGTTTGATCACATTTGTAAGACCTAAGAAGTCTGTCTTTGTGGTCCTTGTGTATTGTGTTTTCTGCGTATTGTGCAATCTCTGTGCGGAGTACCGTGTGTAGTCTTAGGAGCTCAGTTTTCTACTCCGACGATATTGTCATGGAGCTCATGAGAAGGAGAGCACACTGTGGTGCATTGCCATGAATTACTTCACTAGTACCAGAGTAGTTCGACGCAAAAGATTTTTTCCTTCTGTGCGAGCAAAGCGAGGATCCCTCCCCCCTCTCTTTCTCCAAGGCTTACTACTAAGGTAGCGACCAAGGCATAGACCTTGGCATACCTTGTCATACCTTGTCATTCGAGTAACCGAAGTCACTGTTGGTGTCATTGGTTGAATGCGAGGGAGGACCTCAACGATCAAGGAATAAAGAGGTTCCCGGTACTTCCTGGGAGGTCATCCATCCTAGTACTGTTCCCCTCAGAGCTCGCTTAATCATGGCAATCTCTTGCCACTAAGCTACACTCTTGTGGTGTCTGAAGAAGGGGAAAGACTGAGGGTGACATTACCTTGAACATGTTTTGGTTCCTCAAAGCTTCATTCTTTGATTTCAATGCCTATTTTTGAAGCATTTTTGGAGTGTCTTTGGCGCCATTTTGGAGTACTTTCACACATAGTTCTCTTCACATAGGCCCAAGAACATCAAGAAGAGTGTTCTTTGTACTTATCGGATAATAAATATCAATCTTCGGTGCTGTGTTTCAGACACATTTGTAAAACTATAGGTTTCTTGATAGGTTTCAATTTTGGTGGGTGCAGTCGTTGCAAATTTATGCAAGTTTTTGAGCCTAAAACATGAGAGGTGACAGACACTTGCAGGTGTTACTGGCTAGTTTTTGGGCTATGCATTCAACCTTTTAATGTCATTTTACTGCATATATTGAGCACATACACACCATGTACACTTCTATGGATGCCGCTTATGTACATCCATGTGGTTGTTGATATAGCGGTTATGCTTTTTGCATAAAGCCTTTTACGTTTGATAAAGAGGGTCTTCGATGATACATGTGGAAGATTTACCTAGCTTGTAGGATTCGAAACAAGCTTTCCAACGAGCTATAGAGATCAAAAAATGGACGTTGGTTGAAAAAGTTATTTCAAATCAGGCTCGTGGGGGTCAAAACAGGCAAACATGACCTTTTGAAAAAAATCATGATTTTGTGTGGAAATTGCGATGCTGTGAAATCAAAAGAATCGTGATGCTGTGAAATCAAGAGAATCACGATGCTGTGAAATCAAGAGGATCGTGTTTTGAAAATCGCGATTTTGTACCTTAGAGAATCGTGTTTTCACAAAATCGTGTTTTTTACTTGATAATCGTGATTTTGCCTCAGAATCGTGGTTTTCAGAAATTTAGAGAATCGCAATTTTGAGCACAACCATAGAATCGCGATTCTAAGAATGACCCCAGAATCGTGTTCTTGCTCCGAATCGTATTTTTTGAGAATCGCCAAAAAAATCACGCTTCTAATGGTGACCAGAGAATTGTGTTTTTTTGAAAGACTTAGAGAATTGCAATTCAGAGCACAACTAGAGAATCGCGATTCTCAGAATGACCTCAGAATCGTGTTTCCTTCAGAGAGCTTTTAGGCGTGAAATAGAAAATCATGATTTTCAAAAAAAAATTGAATTTTTCACAGAATCGCGATTTTCATCACAGAATTGTGTTTTTTGGCAGGAACTTTGAATTTCTGAGTGCCGAGCAATTGCGAGCTCCGTATGTGCAGAAGATCATGAAGAAACACAAGCGCTTGCTCTCTTGCACTTCCTAACTCCTCCTCGCAAAATAATGCATAAAAAATGGTATGAAAATGGTGAAAATGCACTAAAAAATAAGAAATTTCTATGAAGAAGAAGATGCAAGAAGATGGAGATGGTGATGATGATGAAGATGAAGAAGAAAAATCAGAAAATGAACAAAAATGACAGTTTTTTTACCTTCCAAGGTTGCAAATCTACGATCTTACCATCACAACGCTCGTCCTCGATGCTCTCTCCGCGGGATTTGAAGTAGAGAGTGAGTAGCAACTCTCTCCATTCTCCATTCATTAGACTGTACATTATTTGGTAGATAGTTGATTAGGAGGAAGGGAACATTTAATATATTTCATGCTTTTGTATCCAATATCGTTCAATCCAGCTTTGAAGGAGGACATAACTTCCTTCTTTCCACTATTTTATACCTTTTGATTCCTCCTTATCTCATGATAACCCGTGGGATGAGAGTGGAACTACTGCCATACAACATCCAAGCTGCTCCAAAACCTCTGGGCATTATTACAAATGTTGAACAATGTGCAAGTTCTTCCTCCTTATCACAAAAAGTACATTTTTCTTAATTAACTTTAATTTTCTTTGCCAAGGAACCAGTCCATACTCTTTTGCGAATAATCATCCATTGTAGAGCAAAATGCTTTATACATTCAGAAAACGCCTAAATACATTTGAATTTGTATCTCCACTATCAAGCATTCCAATCGATAGAACATCTTTTATTTAGCTTGGCTAGGATTTTTTGGGTACAGCCTCCGTATGCTTTATGATAGAAAAACATGTGTGCAAGCAACAACGAGATTTTTCAAACATAGTAAAGATAATTCCCAAAAGAAGGTGTTTGCATAGGACCACATACATCACTATGTACAAGCTGCCATTTCTGAGTAGCCCGAACTGAACCATCTTTTGGAAAGGATGAACGTTGCATTTTGCCCAAAATACAAGCTTCACAAAGTAAAGATAATTCCCAAAAGAAGGTGTTTGCATAGGACCACATACATCACTATGTACAAGCTGCAATTTCTGAGTAAAGTCACAAAGTAAAGATAATTCCCAAAAGAAGGTGTTTGCATAGGACCACATACATCACTATGTACAAGCTGCAATTTCTGAGTAGCCCGAACTGAACCATCTTTTGGAAAGGATGAACGTTGCATTTTGCCCAAAATACAAGCTTCACAAACATGTTTTCCAGGTGCCTCAAGTTTGAGCAAGGAGGACGCCATTTCAGATTTCTACAGGCATAGGAAACTAGCAAGATTCAGATGACCAAAGCATGCATGCCAAAGCTTTGCATCTGACATAGCCTGAGAATCATTTACTGCACATGGAAAATCATTTACAGATCTTTCATAGTCTATGAGCTTATACGACCCACGACATAAAATGCCCGAAGCAATAATCACATCGCCATTTGACAGATCATGAACTGTACACCTGTCATCAACAAATTTCACCACCAAGCCAATCTTGGCTAATGCAGAAACTGATAACAGGTTCTTCTTGATCCTTGGCACAAATAAAGCATCTAACAAAGTGAAAGAACTACCATCAACAATAGTCAAAATGATCTTACCAACTCCCATTGGTAGATATGTTCAAGGTTTAGATTTTGTTATGCTAACAGATGCTTGTGAGCCTTCTTGCTACAAAGAGGCTATGCATAGAGAGGATCATGTCAAGTGGGAGCGTGCCATGAAGAGTGAGTTGGATTCTATTCACAAGAATGGTACTTGGGACTTAGTAACTTTGCCAAAGGGCATGAAAGCTTTACCATGTAAATGGGTATATAAGCTGAAATTCATATCAGATAGTGCTTCTCCAAAGTATAAAGCACGACTTGTTGCAAAGGGTTTTAAGCAACAACATGGTGTTGATTTCAAGGAAATCTTCTCTCAGTGGTCAAGATGACTAACCTACACATGTTTCTTGGATTCATTGCAATGGAGGTCTTAGAGCTAGTCCAAATGGATGTGAAAACTGCTCTCTTGCATGGAGATCTTACAGATGAGATCTATATGGAACAACCAGAGGGTTATGTAGTTCTTGGCAAGGAAATTCTAGTTTGTAAGCTTAAGAAGAGCTTGTATGGACTTAAACAGTCCCCTAGACACTGATACCAAAAGTTTGATGTTTTTATGAAGTCTCAAGGCTATTCTCGAAGTAATGAGGATCATTGTCTCTACACAAGGAGATGCTCAGATGGCAGCTTGATATGCTTGATACTTTATGTTGATGATATGTTGATTGCTAAGAAGTACTCTTATGATTTGTCAATTCTAAAAAAGAAGTTGAGTCAGACATTTGATATGAAGGATTTGGGGGATGCCAACCATATTCTTGGCATGCACATTACTCGTGATAGGAGAAAAAGATGCATATACTTGTCTCAAAGTGAGTACATATCCAAAGTACTTCATAGGTTCAATATGCAGGGTGGAAAGGCATTGCGTATACCTTTACCCACATATATGAAATTGAGCAAGGATGATTGCCCCAAATTAGATGAGGAAAAGGAATTCATGACCAAAATTCCCTATCACTGAGCTGTTGGTAGTCTCCTGTATGCTATGGTAGCTACGAGACCAGACATTGCATTTGTAGTGGGAGTTGTGAGCAGATATATGTCTAATCCTGGCAAGAAACATTGGGAAGCGGTCAAGATGATTTTAAGATATATGAGTGGCAATAAGGACAAGTGTCTATGCTTAGGTACAGGGAAAGCATCCATTATTGGTTACACAGATTCTGACTATGCTCGTTGTGTAGACAATCGTAAGTCTATATCAAGGTAAATTTTTCATTTTGGTGGAGGTGCTATCACTTGGAGATCTCGTCTTCAAGAATGTACAACTATTTCCACCACAAAAGTAGAGTATGTTGCAGCAAGTGAGACATGTAAGGAAGCGTTATAGCTTTCTCATCTTGCTTGTGATATGGGTTTACCTTAGCATGTACCTTGTTTGCTTAGTGATAGTTAGAGTGCCATTGCTTTGGCTAAGAATCTGGTCTATCATGCAAAGACCAAGCACAATGAGGTGAGGTATCACTTCATTAGATATTGCTTAGCCAGTGAGCGCATTACCCTTGAGAAGGTTCACACTCGAGATAATGCTGCAGATGCTTTGACTAAAGCTCTACCATAGGATAGCTTTCGACACTGTTGTCACTTGATGGGAGTTACTTGATTCATGATCTTACACAGTCACTTGTATACTGTGTAACATGCCCATTAGGTGGGAGGTAAAGTTTGTATATTTACACTTAGGTATTCTTTATGATTATTTATTTTTCTCCCATAGTTACTTTGGCCATATTTGCCTTTACTAGGAGATTGTTACCATTATTTTCCATGTGAAAGGCCAAATGGAAACTGGACACTTCTTTGTATATGTTCTTTAATAAAACATATAGTGGCCTGGCCAGTCACGGACTGCAAGTTCGATCGCATTTGTAAGACCTAAGAAGTCTATCTTTCGTGCTCCCTGTGTACTGTGTTTTTTTGCGTATTCTGCAATCTCTCTGCGGAGTATTGTGTGCTGTCTTAGGAGATCAGTTTTCTACTCCGAGGATATCGTCGTGGAGCTCGCAAGAAGGAGAGGGCACGGTGGTGCATCACCAATGAATTACTTCAAAGAGTGGTTCCACCAAGCCTTATAGTCTTGAAGACAAAAGGGATTAGAATTTCTCTTAATTAAGTATGACCAAAGATCATTAGAAGTAAGAGTTCTCATAATTCATTTAGTAGCCAAGTGTTTTGTCATTTTCATAAAATTAGTAGATACCAATACCTCCTTCACTTTTTGGCAAGAAATAATTATCCCACCCAACCTTGGGGATTCTAGTAGCTTGAGAGTTGCCTCCGCATAAGAACCTCCTATCCAAAACAATGGCTTGCAAGGATTTCTTTTTATTAGGCATCTAGCAAGCTAGGAAATAATCCAACAAGGCAAACTATGATGATTTAGCACAAAAATAGATGTTTAAGAGATTTGTAGAAAGAATATTATCTAACTCCCCGTTAAATTGTTGAAGCATCCAATCCCATCTTTGATTAAATGTTACGTTAAAGTCCATATGTATCCCAAAATTCTAAAGATTTATCCCTGTTTTATTGGCTCACAATCATTCTCTAAAACAGAAGCAAGGATGACATTATTGGAAGATGTAAACAAAGTTTTCTTATGATTGATTTAAAACCATTGGCTAGACATAAAGTATTTAAACATTCCATGAATGTACTAGCAGAATTCGCATTAGCATTGGTCAACATGTTAGTAGCATTACGAATATTGATACCTCTAATGGATCCTAAGAACATGGCATCTTTGATAAGACAATCTGAAGAGTCACTAGCAATGGCAAACAAGAGAGGAGCAAAAAGTCAGTCCTACCTTATAGATTTGAGAATTTTAAAAGGCTCAAAAATAGCCCCATTTTTGGAAACCCTAGAGTAGGCATGACCAAGAAGGATGCTAACATACTTGATGAATCTTCCATAAGCACCGACATCATGAAGAGATTGAAGAATGAAGTCCCACTCAATCCCATCATTGGCTTTGTAAAAGTCTAATTTGAAGAAGTAAAAGTCCTACTTTAGCTCTCTAGCACAATTCATCCCTCCCAAAAGGTAATAATCGCATCCAAGCTATATCAACCTTTCATCAAAACCTTTTGGCTCATCAAGAATAGTCCTATCCATCAACAAACTAAGTATCCTAGCCAAGGAAGAGGTAAGAAAATCTTTTAGATGGTGTTAAGACACGTAATGGGTCTCCAATTATTCAAATCATCCTTAGGATCTCTTTTATGTATAAATTTCATAACTCTAATATTGATGTCAACTAGAAGAGCACCCTTCTTACTGTCTTCTTTCCAAATCAAGAGAGTAAAGGGTGTCAAGAAATATTTTAATTCCATGAAGAACTCATTTTGAATCCCATAAATAAGAGGATATTTGCATTTTTCAATCTAGTAATGTTTTCTTTAACCTCATCGACAGTCAGGAGCAGTTCCAAGATAGCAACCAAGCTTTGAGAAGTCATTTTCTTCCTTTCAAAGGAAATAGAAGCCCTAGCTTTCTTTGTATCTTCCTTCCACTTTGGAGTTCTAGAGAAAACATTAGTGAAAAAGCTAACAATGTAGACTTGCAAATTCCTTTGAGATGGTTGATAGCATCCCCTCCAAACTTCTTCTTTAGTATATATATCAAATCTTTGATTTTTTTCTGAAAAAGTGAAACATGTTTCTTTTTAGGTCTATCTACCTTTCTCAACCAATATTTTCTTGAAGTAGAGAAAGCGCCACTAGCATACAAGTACTCCGCAAGTTTAAATCTTTAGTGAAGATCACAAATCATAACCAATAGGATCCTTGTCATGCAAGTTTCTAATCTACTCTGTATTCAAGAATAATCCTATCCATCAACAAACTAAGTATACTAGCCAAGGAAGAGGTAAAAAAATCTTATAGATGGTGTTAAGACACGTGATAGGTCTCCAATTATTCAAATCATCCTTAGGATCTCTTTTGTGTATAAATTTCATAACTCTAATGTTGATGTCAACTAGAAGAGCACCCTTCTTAGTGTCTTCTTTC
This sequence comes from Ceratopteris richardii, assembly GCA_020310875.1. NCBI lineage: Eukaryota > Viridiplantae > Streptophyta > Polypodiopsida > Polypodiales > Pteridaceae > Ceratopteris > Ceratopteris richardii. The sequence continues at coordinate 126,710,531 of CM035415.1, forward strand.
CGAATCAAGAGAATAAAGGGTTTCAAGAAATATTTTAATTTCATGAAGAACTCATTTTGAATCCCATAAATAAGATGATATTTGCATTTTTCAATCTACTAATGTTTTCTTTAACCTCATCGACAGTGAGGAGTAGGTCCAAGATAGCAACCAAGCTTTGAGGAGTCATTTTCTTCCTTTCAAAGGAAATAGAAGCCCTAGCTTTCTTGGTATCTTCCTTCCACTTTGGATTTCTCGAGAAAACATTAGTGAAAAAGCTAACAACCTAGACTTGCAAATTCCTTTGAGACGGTTGATATCATCCCCTCGAGACTTCTTCTTTAGTATATGTATCAAATCTTTCATTTTTTTCTCAAAAAGTGAAACATGTTTCTTTTTAGGTCTATCTACCTTTCTCAACCAGTATTTTCTTGAAGTAGAGAGAGCGCCACTAGCCTACAAATACTCCCCAAGTTTAAATCTTTATTGAATATCACAAATCATTTGCAAAGCAATAGGATCCTTGTCCTACAAGCTTCTAATCTACTCTGTATTCAAGGATTCTAATTCTCCTTTGACCCCTAATTTTCTTAGTGATTTGATTGAAGTGAGAGAAAAGACCTCGAAACTTCTTTAATAAAGCTCTCACAAGATTTAGAGAGGGAGTGTTGTTTGTTATACTTTGGAGTTTTCCTCTCCAATCATTATGGCATAAAATACCAACAACCACAAACATTAAATTGTCAATCGGGGTAGTATGCAAAGACCGTAACCCCTTTCTAATCAATGAATCTCAAGAGTTAGCAAGCAAATATCAATACATTCATGAATCTAAATCATTTAAACAAAGAATTCAAAATCTTATGATTTTGATTGTAAATCTTCTTTTGACCATAAGTAGACATAAGAATAAGCTTTTTTAATTATTCAAGTAGCTAAAATGTGCAATTTTTCATAAAGAATCCATTTGTATGATTAGTTTGAACTTTCTATGTTTATGACCCCTGACAAGAGAGTCATGATTTCTACAACTATACACTGTTGAGAAAAAAGGTTCTATCTTGACTTCAGAAGCATTTACATTGAGAATAGATTAATGAAAGTCATGCGGATACATAAAACAACCAATATCTAAGATAAATACATGGATAGTACTCACCAAATCAGCTTCAAATTACCAAGAAAGAAAAGCTACAAAAATTTACTTTTGAAAGAGCTCTCTAGCTTCTCATCCATTCGATAATGAAGTCTTCTACAAAAATGGCGTGTATTGTCTTTTCTACCAATTTTAGTGTCCAAGTTCACACTTGAAAAATGTTCTTTCCTTATTCTAACCTAAAAATATACATTCTGTAGAGCTCTAAAAATTCTATGAAAAATACATAAGATTGATTTCCTCATGAGGAACACTCTTTCTCATTAAAAAAAAAAGTCCAAAGGACATTTTTTTTTCTTTTTTCCTTCATAAAAACTCCATTGGAACTTGCTCTTTGAAGCTATTCTAAAACTCATTCCAACATTCTTTCCCTCCTGATCTTTTTTCATCCTTGGAGAAATTATTTCTCAGATTTCTAGTGCTTCTTCTTTCTTCTATAGGCTTCAGATATGAGGTCATGGCTTTTCCTTCTAGCGACATTCAAGTCATTTACCATTCCAAATAGTGCATTTCTTCACTAAAATATAATTGTTGGCTTATCAATGACATCCTTATTTAAATACTTTGTATAAGCTACTTCATAAGTTATTAATATCACTTTCATGGTCAAAGATATTTTGCCAAAAAATTCTCAATCTCTTTCAAAAAATCCATAACTGAAGGTGACTTCAAAGGTCTATACATAATTTCCTCCCATTAATATAACTCTACTATAATAGGCCGTAGTACCTATGTGGTCTAGAGTTTCACTTAAATAGTTTTGAAGAATTTTTGGGGTGATGCTTAGACCCACCTTGGAGTACTTTCATGCATAGTTCTCTTTACATAGGTTCAAGAATATCAAGAAGAGTGTTCTTTGTTCTTCTTTGACAAAGAATATTTGGCTTTGGGGCTGCGTTTTCAGCCACACTAGTAAATCTATAAGTTTCTTGAAAGGTTTTTAGTTGTGATGGGAGCATCCATTGCAAGTTTATGCATATTTTTTTACCTAAAAAATAGAGTTGATAGAAACTTACAAGTGTTGTTGGAAAGTGTTTGGTTTGTAACTTCAGTCTTTCAATGCCATTCTACTACATATAATGAGCATGTACACACTATGTATGCTTTTGTGGATACTACTTATGTATGCCCATGTGGTCATTGATATAATGGTTGCATGTTTGCATAAACTCTTTGGTATTGATATAGAGGGTCATGATGAAATGTTCTTAATTGTTAGGAACTGAGATGTCAAGGTCTCTTCGATGATGTGGGTAAAAAACTTACCTAGCCTCGCCATAGGAGATGTATGCTAGTTGTTCATAGATGCTCGATAAGCCTTCTTGGTTTCTTTTGGTTAAGTGGTTATATGCAGTGGAGGTTGTGATTCACTCTGCAAGTTTACATGTCAATACTTGTAATTTAACGAGTTTTTTGACACTATTCATATGCTGATTTTGTAGAGAAGACTTTGGTAAAATTTTTGAGATTGTTGTTTTTCAACTATATAGTGATCAATTTTACTCCTTAACACACTTATTGGCATGAGCACATACATTCTCACATAATCGTTTTGGTTGGTCATTGTTATCCATTAATCCATTTTTCTAGGGAAACTCTATCAAATGTTTCCTAGAATCTGACACTTGGTAATCTTTTTTTGAGCCTTAGTGATGATTGGACTATTCTAACTCAAAATCATTCTAATTAGTTCACTATCATCATGAAATTCAAAATATTAGGCATGTCTAGTGGATCTGGTTTTACTACCACTGTTCCCAAGAGGAGATATAACTTGCAGGGGAAAGACTATTTGGAGATCTAGAAATTTGATGGAACGAACTTTGCTCTATTGAAGAATCAAATTAAAGGTGCACTCACTACAACATATGAGGGGCATACCGACGCTGCATGTACTGACGGTCACACTCGACGTCGGTATGGGCATTGGAAAATGTCACTTAGAGATACCGATGACCAAGTGATCGTCGGTATGACTGTTTTAAACGGATCATCGGTGTGGCCCACAGCCGTTGGTATAAGCGTCGGTATATGCGTCAGTATAAGCGGCGGTATAAGCGTCAGTAATTTACTGGAAGTTACCGACGCCCATACCGACGCATATACCAATGCATATACCGAGGGCGAGTTTTAAACATACCGTGAACTCGAGAGCAAAACTTCACATTTTTGCGCGTGTTTGAGTATTGTTGGTCTTTTGTCGAACTTGCATGCATGAACCGAATTGCGACCTGCATTGTCTTGTGCACACACACACACACAGATCTCTCTCTCTACACACACACTCTCTCTCGGCTTAGATCTCACATCTTGGTAAGTGCTGCACGTACTGTTAGCATTTGTGTTTCTCTATGCTTTAAATTTTATAATTTCTCTTGTCTTTGATTTTGCAGAAGTTCTTTGGCGTCGATTGTTTGAATTGGACAATAGGTGACATACATTACGCTTTGACGACAACGATCCAAAAGAGGGACATACTTGTAAGTGATTGTTTTATTCTCTATTGATAGAGAGAGAAGGAGAGAGAGAAAGAGAGAGAGATATTTGTGTGTGTGTGTGTGTGAGAGAGAGAGAGTGTTGTCAGGATCTTGCTCACGCGCATACAGAGATTACGGACGCAGAAAAACACACAGAAAATAGAGGCAACAAGAGACAAGACTGAACGCAAGATTGGGTGCAATCTCCCCCCATGCACTCTGTTTCGACAGTCCACAGAGTGCATGTATTTATAGGACTTTTGATTACGTCAAAAATAGTGGTTACATGAGGGCGGCTTCGAAAAGCAGGCGTGAAACTAAAAGTTGGCAACTTTTACAGAAAGCCATTACTTTGAATAATAGAAACTGCGGTCTACAACGACCCTTATTCTAACCATTACTTTTCTAACAATAGAACCTTCTACGTAGGTTTATTTACAAGCTAAATAATAATTATTCGGATTCTTGATGTCCGCCCTTTCACGCCTTGCACGCTCCTCACAAACCTTCAGCTGCTATATCAAAAACATCAAAAACATATTAATACATTAATAATTTAACATTTTAACAATGCCTTGTTCAATAATATACAACATGCCTCTCAGTTGACAAGCAACTGACCTCAGTTGATAAAATAATTCAACACTCTAACAATTATAATGCAGTGTTCAACATATTCCATATTACTGTTACAATCCAACAATGCATTGGCCAACATATTTCATGTTACAATCCAACAATGCATTGGCTATTCGATATTTCAATCCAACAATGAATTGGCTATTCCATATTTCAATCCAACAATGCATTGGCTATTCCATATTTCAATCCAACAATGCATTGGATATTCCATATGTCAATCCAACAATGCATTGTCCAACATCTTCCATAATACATTAATAATTTAACACTCCAATAATTACTTGTTCAACATATTCCATAATTCATAACATGCCCCTCAGTTGAAAAGACAACTAATAAACATGGATAGCTAGTCACATGTTTCATCACTGAACGAAAAAAAAAACATAGGCATGTTCCATGTAAAAACACATGCATGGAAATGTTCATGGAGGTGTTAAGTTATTAAAAGTATCTGGGAGATGCGGACATAGTCTTTCTAATGAATTTGGGCAAGCAAAACTTGAATATGCTCCTATAAACTAAATTCAATATGTAAATGCACCACAGTTATCAAACATGTAGGGTAAACTTTAAAGGTAGAAATGAATCCTTAAACTCTTCTTGAAAAGCCTTCCAGGTGCGTGGACAATCTGCACGACGAGAAAGATCATTCCACCATTGCTGCGCTCTTCCTACCAAATAATTAGTGGCGAACTCAATTTTTTGATTTTCTGAATATAACTCGTCCGAAAAGAAATCATTGAATAGGGATAGCCATGATAAGACAAAGCGGCCATCTATTCGTCCGTCGAATTGAAGCATAGCATAACGTCCTTGTATGGCTTGTTGAAGTGCTTGAAGTTCTTGGTTCATAATCTCTAACTCTTGCTCGAATGAAACTCCAGGTAAAGGTGAATTACTGTGATCCTCCATGGTGCTCTTGGACCCTTGCTCTCAACCTTGGTGTCTTGAACACTCACTCAAGTGCCACCCAATGATTTTGAAGGAATTCACACTTCCAACCTAGCTCATTGGAAAGTTCGTTCCGAGAGCTTTCCAATGGTATATTACACGCCTCAATCCGACCTACGGATTGAAAGTTACACTTAATTCTTTGTTGGGTCCATCCTTGAAATCGCCGCGAGCGCCTTCCACAAGTAAGAGAGAGAGAGAGACTTGAGTACAACTCCAAGAGATGGTGGAGTGGTCAAAGTACTTCCCTTAAAAGTAGGATGTTGTGGGTTCAAATCCTCCTACCTTAGGGACTCTAAACCTCTCTATTACCACTCAAAAATTAAAATTTCCTCGCGCGTAGCCAACGGTCGCCAAGGGAGCCTTGGGTGCCAATGTATTGCCTAAGTTATTGCCTAAGTTCTTTGCCTTAGTCGACGCCTTGAGTAAGCTGAAGGAGAAGACGTAGGTGAAGACGTAGGAGAAGATGTAGGTGAAGACGTAGGTTTTGGTTCTGGATCAGAAACAGAAACAGAAACAGAAGACAGAAACCGAAACCGAAGATGGAGATGGAGATGGAGATGGAGACCGAAACCGAAACCGAAACGGAAACCGAAGACGGAGATGGAGATGGAGATGGATTCGGAATTCAGAATCGCGAACAGAGAACAGAGCCCTCTGTATTGACGCGTGCAGAGCTCTGATACCACTATTGTCAGGATATTGCTCACGCGCATACAGAGATTACGGACGCAGAAAAACACACAGAAAATAGAGGCAACAAGAGACAAGACTGAACGCAAGATTGGGTGCAATCTCCCCCCATGCACTCTGTTTCGACAGTCCACAGAGTGCATGTATTTATAGGACTTTTG
>CM035415.1:126719092-126879092 GCA_020310875.1 Ceratopteris richardii
ACATGCATACAAAAATATACATATTTTAGGTCTAGATCTTTAAGATTAGGGTTTTAGGGTTTAGGCATACATATAACTCAATTATATTTATATTAAGAAACAATATAGAGAAAAATAAGAAAAAAATGAATATATAAATAAATATATATATGAAATATGATTAGGGTTTTAGGATTAGGGGTTTAGATTTTTATAGGTGTTTAAGTATTTAGGTTTTAGTATTTCAGATTTAAGTCTAAGTCTTTCTGATTAGGGTTTTAGGGTTTTAGGGTTTTAATACCTACATAACATATATACACAAACACACATATCCATATAATACATACATACATGTAGATACACATGCATACATAAATATACATATTTTAGGTCTAAATCTTAAAGATTAGGGTTTTAGGGTTTTAACACCTACATAACATATATACACACATACACATACACATATAATACATATATACAAGTAGATACACATGCATACAAAAATATACATATTTTAGGTCTAGATTTTTAAGATTAGGGTTTTAATTAAATATATATAATTAAATATATAAAACTAAAATTATAAAAATAAGATTACATAAGGAAAAAACCTGATTACATAAATAAATATATATATAAAATAAGATAATTATATACATAAATAAATATAAAAAGAACTAGTGTTTTGAATAATTTTATTAAATATATAAAAATAGGATTAAGTAAGGAAAAAATCTGAATATATAAAAAAATATATATATAATAGGATAATTATATAGATAAATAAATATAAAAAGAGCTAGTGTTTTAAAAAATTTAATTAAATATATATAACTAAATATTTATAATTATAATTAAATATATAAAAATAGGATTAAGTAAGGGAAAAATCTGAATATATAAATAAATATATATATAAAATAAGATAATTATATACATAAATAAATATAAAAAGAACTAGCATTTTAAATAATTTAATTAAATATATATAATAAAATATATAAAAATAGGATTAATTAAGAAAAAAATCTGAATATATATATATATATATATATATATATATATATATATATATATATATATATATATATATAGTAGGATAATTATATAGATAATAAAATATGATAAGAACTAGTGTTTTAAATAAATAAATGAAATATATATGATTAAATATGTAAAAATAGGTTTAATTTTAATCATTTTAAATAGAGTGAATATATATATACACATACACAGACACACATACTTATACACCTATCTATATTCACATATATATACACATGCATACATATTCTCAGATGTAGGTATGCCATGTAGTACACCACGTGGAACACCACGTACACCTTGGGGTGCTCATGACCATGATGACTCCAAGGTGTATAGTATCCGAGATGGAGCTCCAGTGATGGATGCGACTGGCAAAGCAATGTGTGCACGCATACGACAGCTTTGCTTCATCCAGTTTGGACACTCTATCATGCTGAAATAAATTGAACAGGATAAAGATCGGAAGAATTATATCACACAAACGATTTATCAGGAGTTCCGACCAGCCAATGGACAGTCTCTTATCACTTTAGAGTGGATTCTGCACACCGCACGTGAGGTTATGTCCCAAAGACGATCCAAGGCTTGTGATGCTTTCAGAGCAGGCTTACCAAAGCCTGTATGGTTAGATGTTGAGGAGTGGGACGTGATTCGTGACGAGCATCAGCAGACTCTTGACCGATATTGCCAGCAGCGAGATGCCACAACCACACGTTTAGATACGTTTGGACCGTCACATTTGGGCAGTGGCAGATATGACACGATGCGTCATGAGTTTGTTAGTACCATTTCATTTATTGAATTTATTTGTGTTAAAATTCTCATGTATGTTCCTCTAATCTTTTGTATATTTGTTTTAGGAGCTGGCAATGGGTCATCCTCCAACATGAACGGAGGAGTCTTACGGATATCATCATGGGTTGATTGCACTATCGGAGGACTTTGAGGCACGCGGTGTGGTCGTTTCATGGGAGCATTTGCGATGAGGTAATTAATTTATAAACTTGGTTTTTACTTGTTGTTTCTAATTTTCATGTGATTTATCTCATTCCATTAATGTTCTTTGTTGCAAGACTGTTGATATGGAACATTCTTTGCATGTGTATGGCAGTGGAACACCAAAATTTTGTATTTGATTTTCATATGGCAATGCATTGCTTTGCCATATTTTGTAAAAGCGTCATATATGATAGTGGTTTGCCACACTCTTGTACATGCTTCATTATTGAAATATATAACTTCTTTTGTACATGGTTCATGGTTCATTTTGATTATCTCTTTTGTGTCCAATAATACTCTGTTTCATGAAATCATATTTCGGTTGACATTAGAGTACACATCACATGTACTCAGTTTTTTTTGGGCAGAGTGTATTGTCTTTTGTTAAGCAACATCATGGTAATATTGCTGTAGCAAAAGACAACACACTCTGCCCAAAAAACAATTTGGAGGTATGGTCGTCGGTATACGCGATGGTACTCCCAGTAATGTCATCGGAATAAGCATCGGTACACCCAGGAGGCGACGGTATACGTGACGGTACGCCCAGCAGAGGCCTCGGTATAGGCGCCGGTATGGGTGCCAGTATTATCGACGCTTATACCGACGCATATACCGATGCTTATACCAATGCTTATACCGACGCATATACCAATGCTTATACCAACGCTTTGGTACCGACAGGCATACCGATCTTTACACCGGCGTCGCGGCAAATAAAGCCATGTTCATTTCCATCGGTAAAAACCTCGGTATACCATCGATCTGTTGTAGTGACTGATTCAGAGGATATAGTGGAACCCAAAAATGGAATCTCAAAGAAACCTATTGATATGGATGATGATGATTGGGATTAGTTGGATGAAATGGCTAGGTCTATCATTGGATTTCACCTAGAAGGTAATGTTTACTTTATAGTGTTGGACTCTAAAAGTGCATAGAAACTTTGGAAGAAGTTATGCAATACATATGAAAAAGAAACAACATCAAATAAAGTGTATCTGATGAGAAAGTTATATAACCATTGTATAAAGGACACAGGTAGTGTTGTTGCTCAACTTAATGAGTTTGATGCTATATTCTCTCAAGTACATCCTAAGAAATTGGAGATGGATAATGAAATGAAGGTAGTCTTGTTGTTATGCACCTTGTCATCATCATGGGGTACATTTTGGAGAGCTATTAGCAATAGTGCACTTGGTGGTAAACTGGTCTATGATGACATATGTGGAGCACTCTTTCATGCGGAGATTCATAGAAAATATATGTTTGGCACTCAAAGTAGAGTGGCACATAATGTTCATGATTCCTACCAAGGAAAAAATCAACATCATGGCTGGAGTAAGAACAAGGAAAAGAATGGTCAATGGAATAAGAGTACAAGTAAATCAAGGAAGAGGGATATCGAATGCCATTATTTTCATAAGAAAGGACACATGAAGAAAAATTTTTATGCATTAAAAAATGCTAAAGGTAAAGGACATAATGTGGATGGGCATGTTAAAAAGCTACGTGCACCATCTACTTTGATTGTTAGATTGAAGAAATTAATGCTATTTCTGATTATGCTGATATGTTGAAACTTGAAAGTAATCTACCTATTGATGCTTATGGTTGACTCTCTTTTCCACACTTGGCTTCTAGATTATGGTGCTCCTTTCCATGTGACACCACATAGAGAATGGCTCTCTACTTATGCAGCAAAGTCTCTTAGTACCGTGAGATGCGGTGACTCTTACTAGTGTGATGTTGTTAGGATTGGATTTGTGGTTGTGCAATTCATTGATGGTTAAAAATTTACTATGCATAATGTAAGCCATGTACCTTAGTTATCATGCAATTTCATGTTAAGTAGTCAACTTGATGGCATTGGTTACAAGTTCATTTTCTATGCTGATTCTTTTTGCATATCAAAGGGCAATATGGTTATTGAAAAAGGAGACAAAGTTGGTTCACTTTATCCTTTATTTGTATCACAAAAAGAACACTTATTAGATGTTAGTGAACAACCTATGACTTGTATTTTGCATGGCCGTTTGGCCACATATCTCATAGCGGAATGGAAAATCTGTCTCATTTTTGCTACTTACCTGTGTTATCTTTCTCTGATTTTTCATTTTGTTAGCATTGTCAATATGGAAAGAAAACTAGGAATGTGCATAAGATGCACATTGACTCTTCAATTTAGCATTTATATCTCGTACATACAAATGTGTGTGGTGCTATGCCGACAATGCCATTAAATGGTTCTCTTTACTTTGTCACTTTAATAGATGATGCTACTAGAGAAGTCTCGATATATCCTATTAAAGTGAAGGATGAAGTATTTCATACCTTCAAAAGGAACTAAGAAAAAGGATAATGGGGGTGAGTATACCTCACATGAATTTAGGAACTAAGATTAGAACTTTAGATTCAGATAATGGGGGTGAGTATACCTCACATGAATTTAGCCTTTTCTATCATTCTAGAGGAATTTCTAGAGAGTTTACAGCTCCTTATACCTCAGTATAGAATGGTGTGGTTGAGAGGATGAATAGAACTATTCAAGATAGATTAGTTTCTATGTTGCATCATGCAAACCTTTCACAAGGCTTTTGGCCAGAAGTAGTAATGACTGCAGTTCACATTATTCACCTTTCACCTAGAAATGGCAAAGGTCTAAAAGTAGGACAAGAGCTATGGATAGGAAAGCCATCTTTGAGTTATTGGGTGTGAAGCATATTGTCAGACATTGATCCACAGGGATCAATCACATGGATTGATCCACAGGGATGATCCAGAGGGATCAGTCCATACGATCCACAGGGATCAATCCATGTGCATGAGGAACAAGGGCCAGTTAGCCAAGGTCCCAAGCTCGGGGGATACCCTAAGGTACTTTGGTAGTAATGGGAATAAGTGTTGCATGATGGCCACATGTTCACACTAGACTATTCTAGAACATTGCTATTTTTAGAGTACAAGAGGGTATATATGGATGGGAGGAGAGTCACACATGGATTGATCCCTGTGGATCGTATGGACTGATCCCTGTGGATCATCCCTGTGATTGATCCCTGTTGATCAATGCTTGACACGTATGTTCATATATCCAAGAACCTTCAAAAGTTGGACCATAAGTCAAATAAATGCATTTCTCTTTGGTCAGGAAGACCAATTTGGATATTGCGTATGGGATTGTCAAACATAGTTAGTGCTAAGAACTAGTAATGTCATTTTCAATGAGTGATAAGACTAGTGTTTGAGGATAGTAATCCTCTAATTAAGATGCATTTAAGTGATACACATAGGGTTGTTTAGAAGAATATCTTATCAGATCAGTCTGCAAATGTTCATATTCAATAATCATTGAGACATTCTGCATGTGTCTCACATCTACCTAGTAGATATGTTATTAGGTTTGGATTTTGTTATGCTAATAGATTTTTGTGAGCCTTCCTACTACAAAGAGGCTATGCACATAGAAGATCCTGACAAGTGAGAGCATGCCATGAGGAGAAAATTGGATTCTATTCACAAGAATCCTACTTGGGATTAAGTAAATTTGCTAAGGGCAAGAAAGATTTACCATGTAAATGGGTGTACAAGTTGAAATTCACATAAGATATTGCTTCTCCAAAGTATAAAGCTATGACTTATTGCAAGGATTTTAAGCAACAACATGGTGTTGATTTTGAGGAAATCTTCCGATCTCTAATAGTCAAGATAACTACAGTGCATATGTTTCTTAGATTCACTCTAATGGAGGACTTAGACCTAGTCCAAATGGATGTGAAAAGTGCTTTCTTGCATGGAGATGTTATAAATGAGATCTAGATGGAAGAACTAGAGAGTTATGTAGTTCTTGTCAATGAAAGTCTAGTCAATAAGATCAAGAAGAGCTTATATGGACTTGAATAGTCCCCTAGACAATGGTGCCAAAATTTTGATTCTTTTATGATGTCTTAAGGCTATTCTCAAAGCAATGAGGGTCATTTCCTCTACATAAAGAGATGCTTAGATTGCATCTTGATATGCTTGATACTTTATGTCAATGATATGTTGATTTCTGGGAAGTCCTTCGATGACTTATCATTTAACAAAAAGAAGTTGAGTGAGACATTTGATATGAAGGATTTGGGGGATGCCAAACATATTCTTGGCATACATATTACTTGATATATGAGTAAAAGATGCATATACTTGTGTCAAATTGAGTACATATCCAAAGTATTTCACAAGTTCAATATGCAGGGTGGAAAGGCATTTGAGTAAGGATGATTGGCCCAAATAAGATGAGGAAAAGAAATTCATGACCAATGTTAAGAACAAGAGTAGACATTGCATTTGTAGTGGAAGTTGTGAGCAGATATATATATAATCCTGGAAAGAAACATTAGGAAGCAATCAAGATGATTTTGAGATATCTAAGTGGCATGAAGGATAATTTTCTATGCTTGGGTAGAATAAAAACATCCATTATATACATAGATTTTGATAATGCTTGTTGTGTAGACAATCGAAAGTCTACATCATGGTACATTTTTTATTTTTTTGGAGGTGCTATCTGTTGGACATTTGTCTATAAGCATGTATAGGTGTTTCCACTACAAAAGCAGAGTATGTTGTAGCAAGTCAGACATGTAAGGAAGCATTGTGGCTTTCTCATCTTGCTTTTGATATGGTGCTAACTCACTTGTGCCTTGTTTGCTTAGTGATAGTCAAAGTTCCATTGCTTTTGTTAGGAATGTGTTTGTTGAAGCTCAAGGTCAAGGACGAAGCATGGAAGTGCATCAAGGAAGTGGACACGCAAGAAGAAGGAGCAAGTAGGGAGCTCTAAGAAGCACCTGTCAAATTTTCAAAAGAAATCCCTATAAAAATAGTGATTTTTATCACTAAAAACCATTGTAAATACCATTTTTCATTTTTGTGACTCCATTTTGTTCAAGCCGAGGAGTCCTCGAGCTTGAGGAGTATTAGAAGTATCATCCTACCAATTTTTATAATTTTTAGACTCCGTTTGAGCCCCCAAATAAGCCCTGGAACCTATTTTTTAACTAGGCCGAACACTAGGTCTCGACAGGGCCAAAACCACTCAAAAAACTATAAAAAGGGCTGGAGAGCTCATTTTTGAGGTTAGCTTGTTGTAGATTTCAGCTTTGTAAGAGAGCTCTTTTGTAATCGAAGCCTTCCATTGTTCCACTCTTTGTTCTTACCTTGTGGGCGTGTGTGTGTATGTGTGTGCATGCTTGTGTGCTTTCACTCACGCACTTGTGCCATCACTTGTGCACGGTCTTCATACCGGTCCTCATGTCTCCACGGATTGACATTTATGAAGTGTATCTTTTCTGGTACTCACCATTGTGCTAGAGTGACACCAAATTTGGCGCCGTTGCCAGGGAGAGAGCTTGGAGGACGAGCGTGTGATGGTAAGACGTAGAGTAGCGACATTGGAAGGTAAAAAAATCACCATTTTCAGTTCAGTTTTTGAGTTTTTCTTCTCCTTCATCTTCATCATCATCACCATCTCCACCCACCTTCATCTTCTTAGTTTTTTCCATTTTTTAGAATACATTCACCTCACTTTTTACTTGTGGTTGTGAGAAAGAGCCTTAGAGAGGGTGCATAACTGAAACGCTGAAGAAACAATACCAAAATAGCCGAAAATCGGAGTGAACAGCCCCGGACGTGACGTGACTTGAGCCAAGTATCGTGTGTGCAATATCGCGGGTTTGAAGGGAGATTTGGCATCTACAAACACATAGGAGTGACAAGGAGGACACAAGGTACTCATATTTGCAAAAAATTTTGAATTTGGACTCCAAAAAATCCAAGTATCGTGTTCTCCCGCGGTTGAGTATCGTGATATCTGGATATCGTGAACTCCTGTGGTTGAGTATCGCGATACTTAGGCTTGTGAGATATCGAGTATCGTTGAGGAAGTGCTCGCGATATTTGTCACATATTGCATATCGCGAAAGCTTCTTCCACGATACTTAGGAGATATCGTGTATCGCTCAACTTGTCTCGTGATACTTGGGGAAGGTCGTGTATTGTGGAGCTCTGAAAGCGATATTTGGTGAGTATCAAATATCGTGGGATTTTTTTTGGTTGAATATCGAGCATCGTCAAAGTTTTTTGCGACATTTGTTGAATATCGTGTATTGTGTATTTCTTTTCTCGATACTTGTTCCATATCATGTGTCGTTGAATTTTTCACGATACCTCACTGATATCGAGTATCGTTGATTTGGCTCTGGCGATACTTGTGCAATATCGTGTATCGTTGAATTTTACTCGCGACACCTAGTGCATATCGTGTATCGTGAGATTCTTCTCGCGACATCTGTCGGATATCGAGTATCGTGGACCTACTCCTGTGTCAAGTGTCATGTATCATTTAGTTGAGATATCGTGTATCGTGGCAAGGCAAGTATCGTGTATCGTCTGCTTCCAAGTATCGGGATACTTGATAAGTATCGTGTATCGCCTATTGTGCAGTAATCCCAGAGAGGTCCTGTTTCCCTGTTTTAACCCCCAGAACCCTAAACTGGCATAACTTTCTCATACAAAATCCGTTTGCAGTAATTTTGGGTTTTTTGGAAAAATTAATAAGCGAATTATTAGATATAGTATTTTGAAGTTGACCCTCAGGTGGACTAGGAAACCAAGGAATTCCAAAGGATTTTGAGTAATACAAAGGGAAATTTTGGACTTGTAGACAAAGCTTATGAACTTAAGATCTGGTAGACACTTAGGCAAGGATAGGCAAAGCATTAGATCATCTGAGGCTAGTGTCAATCATACAGCTAAGTCTTGGGCACAACAACTAAGCGGTTATCCCTACACATTAAGTTCCGATACAAGTGATTCAGAAATGTCTTTTAGCATGGAAAGACCCACATGTACCTTAGGAACTGCATATTTACAGACACCAGAAGGTCCCTATAAGACCCAATTAGGGTATATCAGGACCAACCAATTAGGTGCTCGCATCTATGAGGATGGTCTGAGACGATCAGTGGTCCAGCTCAAAGATCCTGATCAACCCTTTGGACTTGAACACCCAGTGGTCAAGTTCGAAGAGGGTGCATACATTGATAAGGAAGGAACCATGTACGTGGTTACCAGCCTACCAGATAGGATTGATGAGTTTGGAAACATCATTCCTGAGAACGAGATAGGAGACCTAGAGCAAGGAGACCTAGGACGAGAACCCAAGACCCCTAGAGGTAAGTCAGTCTTGACTAAAGTGATCACTCTAGAATGGATTTCCCAAGACAACAAAAGCATAGAGCTATTCTTGAATAGAGAAACGGAGGAAGCCTTTTGGAGATTCAAGCCAGATCAATCGAACCCAATAGTCACCATCTATGAGTTCAAGGATCCGGAGACACCAGGGAAAGTTGTCTATCTGGATCACACATTTGAGAAAATGTTCTTGGTGACAGAGCAGGATAGGCATGCATACACTTGGCAGGGTGAAGCAATTTTCCCTCCATCAAGATCTAATGTTTCCCAAGGCCTCCAAGAAGTAGGATCATCCAAGGCTCATGAAACCCAGAGGGAAAGAACCAGAGAGAGACCTGAGGTAAGCTTTGCACACACAGTGGGTAGAGACCAATCAAGAATTGAAAATGAAAGACCTGAAAAAGAGAGACATCGCGTACATAGGCATCAAAGAGATGAACATGATTTTCCATTTCCTAGACGACGAGAGCACTCAAGAACCCTTAGACCATCTCAAATGGTTAAGACAATGAAGAACTATTTTGATGGGTCACGAGATCCTTATGATCATGTGGACGAGTTCAAACAATCACTCAGTTCGAGGACTTGTTCACTCAGTTTGAGGCATTTGGTTTGACTCTTAAAGGTACTGCCTTAGCTTGGTTTCAACCCCTAAATAGTCGTAACTATCGAGACATAGGCCAACTGCTAGAAGAACTCATTGTAGAGTTTTCCAAGAGTGGTATCAGGCATAACACATCATCCTTGATCCACAACTTTAAGCAGACACCCCAAGAAATAGTGCGACTTGCTGGAAGAAGTCCTGTACAAGTAGTTACTAGGGCACAAGCCGCACAACAAGCAAAGCCATCTGAACAATCGGAGTCAAGTGACTTAGGAGAGTCTAGTAAGAGGAAACCAAGAACATGGAAAGATACCAGAGAGAAGGCTAATCGCAAATGGAACAAAAAGATATCTGAACTAGAAGAAAGCCTAAAAGATGCCAAAACAAAAATAGAAAACATTGCATCTCAAAGCCCCTCTCATGCCAAACCTCCATCCACGCCACCTCATTCCACCCCATCGCCCATTGTAAATAACCCACAACCAAGGTCTGTTCTTGCAGATCCAATCCTAGAAGGCTTGGACATGATGTTTAAGGCCTATTAGGCTCGCCTTCAAGAAGGGCCAACAGCTGCAAACCTGGACAAGAGTTACCCTAGAGCAGACTTAGAGATTGAACGAACAAAAATGTGCATGAAAATGGTAGAAGTAGCTCAAGTTATGCTAGAGACTAGACAAAAGTTCAATCAGACAAACTCTACCAAGCCAGATTTGCATTTCCAAGGCTTACTAGAAAGATTAGAGCAGTTGGTAAACAAGCCGCAGGTTTCTTTACCTCCACAGGCTCAACTGATTGTTGAAAGAGAAAGCTCACCACCAAGGAAAGCATATGTTCTTGATTCGGTGGACGATGGAACACCTCTTTCAATGCAACAGTACTCTCAAGAATTCTTGCAGGAAATACAAGAAGAGAAATGGGCCAAGGATAAGCATACTCCCCCTCCTATTCCTGAGATTGATGATCTTCATGATCAATTTCCCCAAGACATTCTGTCTATCTATGGAGACCAAGCAGAGCAACAAGAGGATGAAAGATTAGATTTCGAATCTAATTCTTTACAAGAGTTGCCACAATTCACAGGCCCATGGGAATCTGAATCTCTCTAGATCAGAGCTCCCACAATATTGGTAAGAAATGAGGACTCAGTGGTTCCAAGAAACACTGATGTCGTGAAGAACACTAAGGCTTAGTGTCATCTCACTGTGGAAGAGCTACTCAAAGCAAAACCTGAGCTATGGAATCATGTGAAGGATCAGGTTCCAGAACTTGATTCCAATATGCCAAAAGTGGGCTCTAAGCAAAACGTTCCAGAAATACCTCTTGATAAAATAGGAGACATGAGCGAAGGTGAAGAAGGCAATACTTATCTTCCGATCAACTATCAAGGTTACACAACCAAAGCAATCGTAGAT
The DNA here is from genome assembly GCA_020310875.1 of Ceratopteris richardii. Taxonomy (NCBI): domain Eukaryota; kingdom Viridiplantae; phylum Streptophyta; class Polypodiopsida; order Polypodiales; family Pteridaceae; genus Ceratopteris; species Ceratopteris richardii. The sequence continues at coordinate 126,730,367 of CM035415.1, forward strand.
TCAGGTGCTGGTGTTGCTATTGCAACCACCTCCTTGTGGAAGCAATGGGGCAAACCTACATTAAGACCAACTAGAATGAAGCTTCAAATGGCAGACGGTCATTTTGAAAGACCTCTAGGATTGCTTGAAGGGATAACTCTAACCACTTGTGGTGTAGAGTTTGAACATACATTTGCTATATGTGACTTTGAGAAAAATAATGTCTATCAGATGATCCTAGGAAGACCCTTCCTACGACAATTGCAAATAGTACAGGATTGGGGAACCAATTCCTTGTACTTACAGCACTTAGGGGTAACCACCAAGGTCAATCTGAAGGATTACACGTTCAGAGATGTACCACCCCTACAGTGAAATCCTATCCAAAAAGTGAAAGAAGATTCTATCTCTGTGCATTCTGAAAGCTCACCTGATCCATCCTGGTTGCATGAACATACTCACTTGTGGATGTGCAAGGTCGCAGAGGAAGAGGAAAAGTGCCTAAAAGCAAGAGAAGAAGGAACTCCCCCAGGAGATAGACCAATTAAAGACCCAGCCTATACACCGATGATATTTCCAGATGAGGAATTTGAGCCTCATGGTTGGGCAGAAATCTTAGCTATGATGGACATTGCAGTCAATCGAGAACAATGGACACCTCAGTCTGATGAGAAGGGTTATGACATTTCAGTGTTCATGTGTCAGCCCCTGCTGGAAGAATGTGACCCTCATGATGTCATAGAAGAAGAAGAGAATGAGGATGATTTAGAGTCCATTGTGATGGATAGTTGCTTCTTCTCAAAGGAGCACTATCTAGAAGATGTAGGAGTATTGACTCAAAAACAAGAAGAACCTTTCACAAGCATAAAAACTGTAACTTCAAAGGATGGAAGTGAAGGTAGTAAAAAGAAAAAGAAAAGAAAAGCAGTGAAACAAGAAGAGGAGGAATCATCGTTTGAAGTACCAGAGAATTTCAAGAAATATGAAGTGGAAGATCGAAGAATTGTGGTACGAATGCCTAAAAGAGAGGCCACCACAGGAGAAGCATATGACAATAAACAAAAGACCAAAAAGATTGTGGTAACCATTGAGGGGAACGAAGAGCGATGCACATACATAGGAGATGACCTAAGTGCAAAAGAAGAAGCAGAGCTTGTAGCTCTATTAAGGGAATATAGGGATGTGTTTGCTTGGCACTAAAAAGACTCGAAGGGAGTAGATCCAAAAATTTGTTCTCATACTATCCCCATGACTGTTGATGCCAAACCCACCAAACAAAAGCCCTTCACATATAATGACACATATGCAGCAAAAATAAAAAAAGAAATCGACAGGCTGATTGAAGCTGGATTTATCTACGAAATTGAGCATACTGAATGGGTTTCCGCCATTGTAGTGGTGCCCAAGAAGAATGGAAAATTGCGAGTGTGTATTAACCTTAAAAAAGTTAATGCTGCTACGATCCGAGATAGTTATCCACTTCCAATCACTGAACATTTATTGGAACGTGTTGCAAGCAAGGAAGTTTATAGCTTCCTTGATGGATTTTCAGGCTACAACCAAGTAGCCATTACCCCCGAAGATCAACACAAAATGGCTTTTGCCACACAATGGGGAATCTTTGCATTTTGTGTGATGCCATTTGGTCTCACTAATGCACCTGCAACATTCCAAAGGCTCATGTGTCATGTCTTCAAAGAGTTCTTGCAGAAGAGCTTAGAAGTATATGTGGATGATTTATGTGCGCATTCCCAACAGAGAAGATACCACATCCCTGAGCTCAGACAAATCTTCAACAAGTGTAGAGAATATCGAGTGTGTCTGAACCCAGAGAAGTGTGTGTTCATGGTATGACAAGGTAAAATCTTAGGTCACATTGTTGCTAAAAATGGGATATCAACAGATGAAGACAAGGTAAGAGCCATAGCAAAGTTGCCAAGACCAAGGAATGTTAAGGAGGTACAAGCCTTCATGGGACATTGTGGATATTACCGTACATTTATCCACATGTATGCCATCATTGCTGAACCTCTTTATGGATTGTTGACAAATTTTGAGTGGAACGATGAATGTGAAAAATCCTTCAATGAGCTAAAGAGACGTTTGTGCTTAGCACCAATACTGACCACTCTTGACTAGAGTAAACCATTCCATGTCCATGTGGATGCATCCAATCACGCAATAGGATGTGTGCTAGCAGAACCCAAAGGTGAAGGAAACCTAGATTTGCCGATAGCATATGCTAGTAGGCAATTGAACGCTGCTGAACGAAATTATACGACAACAAAAAGAGAAGGCGTAGGCATGGTATACACTGTAAAGAAGTTTAGAAACTATCTATTGGCCAACAAGTTCAAGTTCTTTATTGATCATTAAGGTTTATTGTATTTGGTCAATAAACCTTGCAATACAAGACGCTTAGTAAGATGGTTCCTCTTGCTAATGGAATACGACTTTGAAGTTGTTGTCAGGAAAGGTAGGACCCACCTTAGGGCAGACCACCTTTCTCGCATCACTTCAGGAGAGTCATCGCAAGGAGTGTCTGACGAGCTACCTGATGCTTATCTGTTCAATTTAGAAGTTGTTCCTAAATTGGCAAATAAGTTGGTACCGGTCCTAACCTTCGGACCTGCAAATAAGAACGTAAAAACAAACAAGGAAGAAATTGTACAATCACAACAATATCAAATCTTGGCAGGAAGCATGTACAAACAAGATACAGAGGGTGTATTAGCTTGTTGTGTCGAGGATCGAACATAGTAGTTGGTTGCAACAAGCCCATGAAGGTTTGCTAGGAAATCACTATTCTAAACAACGAACATTGCAGAATCTAAAATGTTTAGGAGTGTATTCGCCTAGCATGGACAAGGAAATTCATGAATGGATTAAGAATTATCCAACGTATTACCCAATGAGGCTAGCCTACCACGAAGAAGGAGCATGGAGCAAGAGGCTCAAGACTATGCATTAGTAGGAGACAACCTATATCGGAGAGGCAAAGATGGGTATCTAAGACTGTGCGTTCATGAATCAGACTACTTGAAAGTCTTGGAAACTGCACATAGTGGTGTTGTAGGTGGGCACTTTGGGCGTGATAGAGTAACCAAGACCATTTTATTTTCTAGACTTTGGTGGCCCACTCTTCATATGGATGCACATACCTATGTGAAGAAATGTGATACATGCCAACGTGCCCAATATCCTATTAGAAAAGATGAGATGCCTTTGAGGCCAATGATGGGAGGACGCGCATTCTCGAAGTGGGGTATAGACTTTGTTGGTCCTATTAACCCCCCAGCTAGAAACTCCCATGCTGAATACATTATTGTAGCCACTGATTACCTCACCAAGTGGGTGGAAGTAAAAGCCACAACAAAGAATGATGCTCAAACAACGGCTAAGTTCTTATTCGAAAATGTGTTCAGTAGATATGGGTTACCAATAGAGTTGGTCAGTGATAGAGGTACGCACTTCTTGAACGAGGTCATTGAAAATCTCCTTCAAGAATTCATGGTTATACATCAGAAGTCTACCCCTTATCATCCACAAGCCAACGGACAAGCCGAGAGCACGAATAAGATCCTATGTAATGTATTGATAAAACTCATAAATAATAAACGCTCTGATTGGGACAAACAGCTTCATCATGTAGTTTGGGCTTATCGAGTTTCCTACAAAACGGTACTCAATGCCACCCCATTTCAGATGGTCTTTGTACAGAATGTTGTGCTACCATTAGATTTCCTAATCCAAGCCTTAAAAGTAGCACAAGAGCATGATTGGAATGGACATGAATTGTCCTCTAGGATCTTTGATCTAGAATGCTTAGGTGAGATGAGGCTACGAGCGGCAGCAGACATCTATGCTGCAAAGAAAAGATAAAAGGCATACTTTGATGCACATATCAAAGATAAAGGATTGAAAGAGGGAGATCTAGTGCTAGTTTATATGCTAAAGCAACATGCCCACAAATTGGAGAAACGAGGATATGGGCCCATGACCATTAATAGAATTTCCACTAGTGGTGCAGTTCAATTGGCCACTTTAGAAGGTGACATCTTGCCGAACTATATAAGTGGTTGTCGAGTCAAGTTATATCAAGAACCTCTTACAGAGGAAATGCTAATGAGACTCAACACTGCTAAGAAGCAAAAAGAAGAGGAGTTAAGGGTTAGAGAAGAAGCACATGCAGAGGCTAGAGAGCGCATCAAAAGAAAAAAGTAAGGCGACTAGGCCTAGATGTCAACCCGAGAGTCCCAAAATATCACATGGACATGTGCCAAAAATCGGGCATACGTACTTCTCGAATAATCGACCGACACCCCTTTGTGACTATAGAGGTAGGACAAGGAAAAAATGTAAGGATTGTGAGAGCATTGGTTGACTCAGGTGCAACAATTAGTTCCATTAAACTTTCGTACTGCCAAGACCTGCAATTGAGCATCAAGCCCATAGAAGCCTATCTCATAGGTTTAGGAGGTGTGGAAACCCCTTGTTTGGGTGAGGTGGAACTTCCCACTTACCTTCAAGATGTTCCAATGAAAGTCAAAATGCTAGTGTGTCATGATGAGGACCTTACAGAGCCACTTGTCTTGGGTCAAGATTGGATTTATGACCATGCAGTCAACTTGAACTTAAGAAGTCAAATTCTTCAAGTTTGGGTACATGAACAATGCATTACATTAGAATTAGAAAATTGCATGCTCACAAATCTAGATGTCACACCTTCTCATAGTTCTTCTAGGACTAATCTTAGCAAAAAAGATGTTGTCTGTGTGAAGGGCTCTATGTTCCCAAAGCACTCAATCATGGAAGAACAGGCTCAAAGACAAGCGAACTCCTCCTCTTGTGCAAAGACTAATGCTGTCACCACAACTCAACCAAAAAGGCAAGCACAACGGTATATGACAACCGCTATATCAAATAGACAAAGAGACTTCAAGAGGAAAGTAGCTCCGGACATGAAGAAGATCTGGGTACGAAGAGGAGAGCAACCACTAGCCTTGCCAACACAATTCCCACCCAGGCAAGCCAACCATGCAAAGACAAGAAACAAGCAACCAGGACCATCTCAACCAAAAGATCTCGGACAACTCTGGGTGCCTAAGAAATTAGCTGCAGTTGAACGAGGGCGATTACAGATGTGGGTACCCAAGCAACTCTTGCATACACAACAACCTATGCTCCCCACCATGCAAAAGTTCTCGACAAAGAAGCTAAGGAGAGAAAGGGGTAAGAATAGAGCACAAAGAACAAAAGAAGATAAACGCAACCCTTTGGCAAAAGGAAGAATACAATCATCAAGGATATGGGTTTGGAAGCCCAAAGTACAAGTAACTTCCACAGAACTGAAGACCCATCCTCACTAGACACCAAGTTTCGGCAACCATGCAAAGAGAAAAAGGCCAGAAGTGATCTCCATAAGGCCAACTACTATTCTAAAATGGACCCCTAAAGGGAGGAATGGTCAGTTGTCATCTCTTGATCTACTGATCACATCATTTCAGGGTCCAATGGCCACCTCCAAACAAATATTGCATCAAGTCTGCAAGTAAAATCAAAAGCCTGGACGAGCAACAACCATGTGCCTTTGGCATAACCTTGTCTTTTGCACCATTCAGATCATGCACTTCCAAAGTATGCATCAATATACGGCCACATTACACGGCATAGACACAATTGAGAAATCCGAGGCACATGAAACACACTTGACATATGTAATATATTTTATTGATCCTAACCATCTTCTTCTTGTTTTGTAATTGTTCCAAAAAAAAAAGAGAATAGGTCCATGCGCTCGATGACACTCATCGGTGAACCATCAGCAAGGACATTCATCAACCAGAAAGACAAGCCAATCGTCAATCACCGAGATGGGCATACAACACGAAGAGACACAAATCGACCAACCTTTCACCATGGTAAGCACAACCTACTTTGGCAACATGCTCACCATGATAGATTAGGAAGCCTCTTCGTCAACATACCCTTGAGCACTTACCTCAAGATCCAATCTCTTGCACCATACTTCTTCCCATGCATTTTCCAAGTATGCATACATAGGGCCACATTACAAGACCATGCACAAGGCACATATTTTGTTCAACCCATGCACTAATGCACTTAACAACCATCCATTATGGGTTACAAGTACTTGGCATGAAAACTATGAAAGCCATCTTTGGAAGAACCAGACGACATCAAGGTGACAACAACAAGAGCAAGGAAGCAATCCACCACTCAGAGTTACTCATAATCAACATTGACCACCTCCTTTGAGCAACTAGCAGTTTTGGAAAGCTCACAAATGCACCATCAAGCTGGAATACGAGGAAGACGTACATACAAAGGGACTACAACCTGCAAGAACTAGCAGTGGCAAACTGAAGAACCCGACAATCGACTAGGCTACATTGGGAAGATGGGCCGCTACTGTTGACACATGGAGGACACTACCTCTCAACGTACTACATGGAAAAACCACTACAACAAGGGTCTGTCAGGGATGACAGACTCAAGAGGGGGGGGGGGAGTGTTGAAGCTCAAGGTCAAGGACAAAGCATGGAAGTGCATCAAGGAAGTGGACACACAAGAAGAAGGAGCAAGTAGGGAGCTCCAAGAAGCACTTGTCAAATTTTCAAAAGAAATCCCTATAAAAATAGTGATTTTTATCACTAAAAACCATTGTAAATACCATTTTCCATTTTTGTAACTCCATTTTGTTCAAGCTGAGGAGTCCTCGCGCTTGAGGAGTATTAGAAGTATCATCCTACCAATTTTTATAATTTGTAAACTCCGTTTGAGCCCCCAAATAAGCCCTAGAACCTATTTTTTAACTAGGCCGGACACTAGGTCTGGACAGGGCCAAAACCACTCAAAAAATTATAAAAAGGGCTGGAGAGCTCATTTTTGAGGTTAGCTTGTTGTAGATTTCAGCTTTGTAAGAGAGCTCTTTTGTAATCGAAGCCTTTCATTGTTCCACTCTTTCTTCTTACCTTGTGGGCATGTGTGTGTATGTGTGTGCATGCTTGTGTGCTTTCACTCACGCACTTGTGCCATCACTTGTTCACGGTCTTCATACCGGTCCTCACGTCTCCACGGATTGACATTTATGAGGTGTATCTCCTCACGTTGGTACTCACCATTGTGCTAGAGTGACAGTGTTCTATCATGCAAAGTTCAAGAACATTGAGGTGAGGTATCACTTCGTCAAAGACTACTTCTACATTGAGCCCATTATTCTTGAGAAGGTTCATACTAAAGATAATGTTGTAGATGGTTTGACTAAAGCTCTACCACACGACAGCTTTCAACACTTTTCTCACTTGATGGGGTTACTTGATCCATGACCTTACACAACTACTTGTATACTGTGTATCATGCCTGTTAGGTGGGAGGTATATTTTATCATTCTTTATTTTCTTCCATTGTCACTCTTTCCACATTGGCCTTTAGTGGGAGTCTGTTACCATTCATGTCCATGTGAAAGACCAAATGGACACCAAAAACTTTTGTATATGTTCTTTAATAAAACATATAGGGCCTTGTTAGCCACAGACTATAAGCTCCACCATATTTTGTAACACCTAGGAAATTTGTGTTCATGATCTCCGTGTACTCTGTGGTTTTAAGTATATTCTACAGGTCCTGTGTATAGTATTGTGTGGTCTATGGAGCTCAAATTTTTTCTATGAGAGCACCCTTGTGGATCTAATAAAAAGAAGAATCCACCATGGTGCATTACCATCACATCACTTCACCTTATACCTATCAATTGATGTCAGAATTGGAAAATAGCATTTCTAGTCATACACTTCAAACATGTGATAATACAAAACATAGTGTAAATTCAATTGGAAAAGTGAAATGCAAGAGTGGAGTAGATTTGCTAACCGATGTTTTGTATATTCCCACAATACCTAAAAACTTTATTCGTGTGGGACAAATAGTTGAAAAAGGTTTTCAGGTCAGGTTTACAAATGAAGGAGTATTTGTTGAAGATACAGAGAATGGATATAATCCGATTGTTTGTGGTAAGAAAGAAGGTAGACCTTTACATTAAGAGTGCAAGGGAACATTGGTCAAGCTTTGCTCAGACATAGTGAAGGAGTGATTACAGAACTTGATATAAGGCATAAGAGATTAGGTCATTTCAATGAAAGAGGAATTAAAGCTACGGTTGTAGATCAGCCTATACTAGGATTACCAAATGTGGAGAGTCACCATATGATTTATAAATATGAAGCATGTCAAATGGGAAAAGCACACAAGTTACCATTTCAGAAGAAAGGATTCAAACATGATTGAGTACTAGAGCTCATTCATACAGATGTTTGGGAACCAACAAAAGAAGGATCTACTAGTGGCTCAAGGTACTATGTTCTTTTCATTGATGATGCTAAAAGATGGATAACTCTGTATGTTTTGAAGGAAAGATAAAAAATGTTTGGATATTTCAAGCATTTTCATGCATATGCAGAGAAATTCATACGTCAAAAGCTAAAGAGACCGAGGTCTGATGGAGGGGAAGAATACTTCTCCCAAGAGTTCAATGATTATCTTTGGAATGTAGGTATTAAGGGAGAAATAATCTGCAGATAAACACCACAACAAAATGGTGTAGCAGAAAGAAGAAATAAGACGTTGGTTGAGTTTGCTAAAGCTATGCTAAAGAAGAACAATTGTCCAAATTATCTTTGGGTTGAGGTTGTAAATAAAACTACATATCATGTGAATAGATTACCATGAACAACTCTAAATGGAATGACTCCATATAAAGCTTGTTGTGGTAAGAAACCAACAATAGATCATTGTAAAGTGTTTTGATCAATTGCATATGCTTATGTGCCATCACAACTTAGACATAAACTTGAACTAAAGGTAGAAAAATATGTGTTCATTGGTTATGATGAAAAGCAGATGGGTTATTAAAATGTCCAAGCCTTTTGTGCCAAAGATCTAACTCAGAGATCTTATGTTCTCCATAAGTGAACATGGCATGACCAACATTGCCTTGAAACTTCAATGTGAAGAGTCTTCCTTCTTTCTCCCTTGAAACAATTTGTTTATACCCATGGCTAGGGTCTTCAACATAGATTCCATTCTTAGTGAACCTTACTTCATATCCGTTCTCTACAATATGCCCTAGACGTATTAAATTCTTTGGGATTGTAGGGACATACAAAACCTTACTCAAAATAGTGCTTCCATCCTTAGCCTTTACTGATCCAATGGAATTCACATTGTGCTTTGTGTTATCACATGTTTGGACTATATGATTACTCACCTTATTCTCCAAATCAATCATCAAAGCTATGTTGCCACTCAGGTGATTGCTGCACCCTAAGTCAATGTAGAAAACTCTTTGATCTTCACTTTGTCTTTAACAAGTTGCATTCATAATTAAGGTTCAATCCTCTTTCTGATCTGAAGCATAATTGTAGTAGGTATTATTGAGGATTAACTTTGAAAGGCTCTTCTTGCATTTCTTCCAAAGAAACCTATATCTCTGAAATTACCTCTTTGATTTCCACCACCTCTTCCTTTTGAATTAAATTTTTTATTATATCCTCCACCATTCTGATTATTATGCAAACATTCATGAGCTAAATGATTAGTCTTACCACAAATCCAACAAGCTTTAATGCCATCTTTATTGCTTCTGCCTCTTCCTCTTCCTTTGCCACCTCCTCTTCCTCTTAGGAAATTTGCTTCACTCATAGTGCATCTTCATTCAATTGTTGCTTGCCTTTGTTAATCTTCTTCTTGTCCTTTGAATACATTGCTTGACATATACTCTTATCAACATCACCTTTCATATCCTGCTCAAAGGTTAGCATAGTTCCTAGCAATTGACTCAAATCAGGACTGAAATGATCTACTAACAAATTAGTGCTAGGTTAAGCGCACCTTTTGCTACTTGAGTGGTACTCGACTACTTGGGTTGTTTTATCCCAAGAGGGGATCACTATCGCCAGATTTTCATGCTTTTTCTGACTCTGATTGGGCTGGTTGCTATGACACTCGTGTGTCCACTAGTGGCTTTTGCTTCATGCTTGGTAGCTCATGTATATCTTGGTTGAGCAAGAAGCAGCCTACTGTGGCCACTTCTAGTTGTGAGGCTAAGTATAGGGCAGCTTTCACAGCCATTGTTGAGTGTGTGTGGCTCAGACGCCTCATGGCTAATTTGGGTGTTGGTAAGTCTTTTGCCACCACCATCTTCACTGACAATCAGAGCACATTGGCAGTTGAGAGGAACCCTGCGTTCCATGTTTGCACTAAGCACATTAAGGTGCATTATCATTATGTCAGGGAGAGGTTCTCTACTGGGGAGATCAACTTGACATATGTACCCACGCAGGAGAACGTTGCAAACCTTTTCACAAAGGCTCTGCCTAGGGAGAAATTTGAAGCTTTCCGCAAAGCTTTGTGGCTTACTTCCTTTTATGGAGGGATTTCCACATAGTTTGGCACTTCCTTATGCATGAGTGCCAGCTCCTTGTTCACCGCATCACTCCAAGGGGGGATTTGTTGATATATTTAAGTAGTGATGTGTGTGAACACTCTAGGACTGCCGGGGTACTTTTTTTCCTCTTTAGGAGGTTTTCTTCCCATGGCTTGTATATATGCCTATTGCCCTAACGGGCTACTTATCTTTGTACATTCTCTAGTAATACGTTCAGTATTGTGTGTTGTGCTCCAAGCTTCTTCATCTTCCTGGTGCTATTCACGTGCTTCCTAGACGTCTAACTCCAACATCTCCATAGGAGTGGCCATAGGTTTGAAATCTTCAAGGACAAAATGCTACAATAATGTGTGGATATATATTTTTTGACATAAAGCTATTCCACCATCAACTTGTATAAATTGAATGCCCAAATAATGATGCAAATACCTCAAATCTAATATCTCCAATGAGGCATGCAGACCAGCCTTACAATCAGCAATATGCTTTCAGGAGGACCAGTTAGCAGTATGCAATCAACATAGACAAGAACAATGAGAAGCACATCATTTTCATGCTTAACAATTAAAGTTCTCTTAGTTGAAATCTTCTCAAAACCATGTGCAATTATGTAGGCATATATCTTTTCATACCAAGCAGGTGGTCCTTCCTTCAAACCATACTTTGCCTTTTTCAACCTACACACTTTGTTTTCATGCATTTTCTACACGAAACCATGGGGCCAAAAACATACACTTCCTCATGCAAGTTACCATTCAAAATTTCACCTTTAATGTCCAACTAATGTACATTTCAACCATGATGAGCTGCAAGTGCATAGATGCTACGAACAGTAGTCATTCGACATGTAGGTGCAAAGGTCTCATTAAAATCAAGGCCTCGTTCTTAAGGATAACCCTTTGCAACAAGCCTAATCTTATACCTATTAACTGCTCCATCAAGCTTATGCTTCAGCTTGTATACCCACTTAGAGGCAATGAACTTCTTGCCAAGAGGAAAGTCACATAAAGACTAGGTACCATTTTTCGTAATAGCATCGTATTTTGATTGCATAGTAGCCATCCAATTTTTGGAATTTTGTGCTTCATCAAACAAAACAGGCTCATTCTCATCACAAAAGACTAGAGGCATCAATAGCACAACAGTCTAAGAAGCACTATGAGAGCTTGAACGAGTACGATATGATAGAGGTGCATCTAGTTTGCTGTCTTGCAAAGTTTGCACCAGCCATTTTGGCATAGCTTTTGACTCCTCAATATTAGCTCTCTCATCAATAAGTGCATCATGTAAATCTGCATGAGAAATGGAATGATCTACATCATCACATGAAACTCATAAAGGCTTAGAAATTGCCTCATTTGGTCTAGTACTAGACTATCCACTTGTAAAAAGAGGCAGCAAAGTATCATACATATCTTTGGAGCTAACTGATGTCTCCTTAGTACATGAAAGTAATGGCTGAATAGCATCTTCCACAAAAATAGCATCAGGGCTAACCAAAATGCACTTTGTTTATGGATGATATCGATGATAGCATTTGCTTTCAAAATTGTACCCAATAAAAATAGCATCAAGGCTAACGAAAATGCACTTTGTTTATGGATGATATAGATGATAGCATTTGCTTTCAAAATTGGCGACCACTATGGATGGGGTTTTCTCTTAAGGTGGATTTTTTCTTATTTTAATGCCATTGTGGAATTGCCAAACTATCTACTAGATACAGATTTTATAAGGTATGCTTGACAAGTATACAGAATTAGTAAATATCCCAAAAGAATTGCCACTATGGGTGGAAAATGGTGTGTTGTCGTAGTCAATCTTGGATAACTGGATATCTGAGTGGAAGAATCAAAACTAATTAAGGCTTTGCAGAAAGGCAAATCTAGCAAAACTGACTAGCATTACCAACAATAAGAAGAAAACTGCCCTGTGGACCTAAGTCAAAGCGGTGGTAGTAGACCAAGTTAGAGTTTACCTTACAACTTGTACCTATCACTCAATCTAGCACAATGGACAACTTTTGCCAATGCTTTTCCACCTCTAGTGAAGAGGATTCTGAGGAGAAGATGTGGAATCAAAGTCTACTCATGGGGTTGCATTATACTCATTTCTATGGATGATTGAAAGAAGACAGAGACGTACATGTTAGGACTTTTGAGTATCAGTACACATGTAACAATAGAGCACTGATTGACGAAGGTGATGCAGTTAAATGGATAATTGAATATCCTCTAGACCATTTTACAAGATATACAAACCTCAATGATGCCTTTTTGGAGCAATTTTGGATTGCAAAAAGTGTTTCAAAACTTTATAGCATATTACAATGGATGATTCCGAAGGGTACATCGGAGAAATGTGCTTCAAACTTTAGATTAACCATGAGAAAGTTTTTGACCGAGGGCCTTCCTTTATAAGGATTGCTGCAAAAGTTCTTTGTGGATGGATTGCAGCCAAAAATTAAGGAAAAAGTTTATATGCATACTTTAGAAGCAACCTGATCCTAAGATGAGATCATTGATTTGGCAATATGAATGGACCAAAAAATAGAACTGGCAAATTTGGGTTCCAAAAAAATAAGTCCAATAATAAAAAAGAATGCTAATCTGGTTCAACAACTGTACTATCTACGATGCAAGAATGTGGGACATATCTCTGTGGATTGTGCTTTAAACTAGTTCTATTGTCCTATTTGCAATAAAAATAACATATTCTGGAAGAATGTAAGTTTAGCAGAAAGAATCATAATCACTTGGTTGCAACTGAACAACTTGAATCAACCTCATGGTAGGATGATTCTGCAAGATACAATTGGAAGGAACAATTTCCAAAACAATTCTAGGAAGCAACCATTGACATAGTTAGAGAAGAATAGAATAAGATTGTGGACTATACAGTCCCTACTATTGTAGTATGGCATAAAAGTAAAGCCATTCCTAAAGTACTAATGGATGGTAGATCAAGTATCAATATTGCCTCTATGAATACTTGTAGACTGTTGGTACCAAGCCCATGGTGCTTGCTTAAGTCCATACAAAGCTTTCTTCAACTTGCAAACTTTATTGTATGAATTGGGCACCTTAAAACCTCGTGGTTGAGATACATATACCTCCTCCTTGAGGTGACCATTCAAAAATGCAGATTTGACACCCATCTAAAAAATAGGCCAAACCTTTTGTGTAGCTACTGCAAGTACGATTTGAATAGTTTTCATGCATGCTATTGGCGCAAAAGTTTCTTGAACATAAAATCCTTTGATTTGTGAAAAACCCTGTGTAACTAATCTTGCCTTATACTTTTCTAATGTTCCATCTGTTTTATACTTAGCTTTCCAAATCCATTTAGTACCTATTACCTTCTTTTTTAGGGGCAAGTCAACTAGATCCCATGTATCATTTTTTTAGTATACTATCATAATCAGACTACATTTCCACTCTCGAACCTGGATCATGAAGGGCTTCTTCAATGGTGGTAGATGCCTTTGTTGAGCCCATGATATCTACCATTAGAGCCATGTCAACAATGTGTTCTGAAGCTCTTCTTTGCTCCTGTATTCTCTTTGATCTTCATAGTCCATCCAAGGATGATTCTGGTACATCTATGTGTGGATTGCGATCATCAAAGAGCTATTGTGCCCACTTTGGTAGTGGCTTATGCTATACAGCTATAATTGGTTGGCTTTTAACTAAGGAAATTTCACCATCAGATGTTTCTTTGTCCTCAACTTTAACCTGTCTTTTGATAGGCACAAGGTGAGATATTTCTCTGTTTGATGAGATAGTAGATTTACCTTTATCTTCTACTAAGTGTGATCATTCATCAAACACCACATCTCGGCTAACAAAAATCTTCCTTGCCTTAGGATCCCACAACTTGTATGCTTTAGACTCTTCACTATATCCTAGGAAGACACACTTTTTGCTTTTTGAATCCAACTTTCATCTTGTTGAATGAGGAATATGTGCATAACAAAAACAACCAAAATTTTTGAACTCCAAAACTGAAGGATTTTTACCAGAATATGCTTCTTGAGGATTCATCCCCTTTAGTGCTTTTGTGTAGCTTCAATTAAGGATGTAGACTACTGTATTGACTGCTTCTGCCCAGAATGAATCAGGCATGTCTTGAGCTTTTAACATACATCAAGCCATTCCAACTACTATCATGTTCCTATGCACAACAACACAATTTTGTTGAGGTGTATGAGTTGTGGTAAGTTTCCTTTTCACACCATGCTCCTTATATTAGTTATTGAACTCTTTTGACAAGAATTGACCTCCTCTATGTGTTCTGAATTTCTTCAATTTCTTTCTTGATTCATTTTCCACATACTTGTGCCACATTTTAAATTTTTCAAAAGCATCAGCCTTCTCTCGAATCAAATGAACCCACAACTTTCTACTATAATTGTGGACTAACAACAAAAAGTAGAAAGATCCACCTAAAGTAGGTGTAGACATTTTACTGCAGAGATCAGCATGTGCCAACTCTAGAGGAGCTTGAGATCGATTGTTGGTCTCTTGTGGAAATGCCTTTCATTGTTGCTTGCCCATCATGCAAGCTTCACAAGGTTCCTGGAACTCTAAAAATGCACGCAAATGAGCAACCATCCATGTGCTTTGCATCTCCTTCAAAACTACAAATCTGAGATGCCCAAATCATTAGTGCCATAACTTGCTTACATCTTTATCTTCTGTAGTAGTTAATGCACTTAACTCATACAAATTATCATGTCTTATGCCTTTTCCTACTAGATTACCTAATGAATCCATGATTTTTGCACCACTCTTATTCAAGTGAACTTCGAGTCCACGATCTATTATTGCAAAAACTGACAACAAATTTCTTTTAAGTGTAGGTACATAGAGAACATCGGATAATTTTTTCTCAACACCTAGAGAGGTGATAAAAGAGATGGTTCCGGTCCTTCCGCTAGACATTTGGAGTCATTTCCCACCAGCACATTGATGGATTCCCATAGAGGCACTAGAGAATTATACCGATCCTTTTTACTAGTCATATGGCGAGAAGCTCCACTATCTAAAATCCATGGTTCATCAACACGAGCTTGAGCAGAGGAGCATACCTTTTAAATAGCTACCCATAGTTCTAGCTCTCTGTTGTTTGCAGACTCTTTGTTCTCCCAAGATAATTTTAGAGTCCCATTTCATTCATCAGCTTACTTCTTTCTGCAATCCTTGATGGCATGGCCTTTCTTTTCACAATAGAAGCAACTTCTTGTGAACTTTTTCTTCTTTGGCTTCTTCTTTGACCCATTAGAAGAGCCTTTTACTTTTGCATTGGCTGAGAATGCAGCATCACTTGTAATTTGCCAATTCTTCAACCGCATCTCCTCTTCTAAAAGCATAGCACAAAACTCTTCAAATGTAAGGGGAGTTGGTCTTACCTGAGTCTTAAGGGCTATTACTAGTCCATCATACTTTGTTGCAAGAATACACACACATATTTGAGCAAGCTCTTATAGTGTCATAACAACACCAACTGCAGCTAATTGATCTTGAAGATGTTTTATCTGTTTGATAAAACCTTTAGGCTTCTCAGAATTAGAATGCTTTTCATTTGCCAACTAATTTTCTAAATTCTATATCCTAGTGTGGTTCTTGGTCTCATATTGACAAGCCAATATGCCCCAAGCCTCATGTGATTTAGTACTATGTTGAACTAAAGTAAGCAGAAAATCACTTACACTAGTGACAATTGCACATAATGCATCAACATTCCACCTCTTCCCAGCTCGTAGAAGATCTAGATCTGGCTGAATCATAAATCTTGAATTTTTTAGATCTTCAACTTGTATAGGATCTAGATCCAATCCCATCGATCCCATGACAGTGTCAATTAATTCATAAGAATCCAAAATTGCAGAAATTTTGAACTTCCATAGTGTATAGTTGGCTCCATCGAGCTTCCCTTCAGTGAATGCAGGTGGAAGACTTTGAATAGGTGCAACACTAACATTAGCTAGAGCACCAAGACTAGTGTTTAAGGATGAAGCCATCATGTAATCACTCTAATGATCTACTGATATTCTAGTTTGCTAGTAGGCTGAAATAGTGATACTTCTCAAGCTATTCAAACCTTATGGCTTTGATACAATGTAAGATAATAGTCACATAATATAACACATGATGAGTAGTAGAGAAGATAACAGATATAGGAGAATCTCAATAATTTTCTACTAATAGTAAGTACAAAGATGATGGTATTTTCCACCTGTGCGCTCTCAAGGGAGAGCTTAAATGGTGATCTACACAACTCTAGACAGGGAGATACAAGGTAGAGGTATGCGAGCTTGATTTATGTCTTGAGTAGTGTAGAAGTCATGTATATATAGCATAATGGGAAGCCCTAAATGGACGGCTATACACGGGTGGTAGAGGATGGGTGGCCATCGCCCGCATAGTTGCCATACATGAATTAGGTTTGTTAAATTGACCTACCAAATATAAACTATTTCTAACTTTGAGAGGGAATATCCCATGCAATATTCCCTTAACCATCGCGCTGCATGCACTACCCTCGAACCCCACCAGAGGGTTTTCTTGTGCCTTGGGATGCCTAGTTAGGGGGCCCGCTAGCCCCCTGGGACCCCCCCAGCTAGGGGGCTTGATGGCCCCCTTGGGCCCCCCCAACCGAGGCCACTCACTATTGCCCAGACCCCACAATTGGGGACCCTGGTAACTCTCTTTCTTTACAATATTTTACATGGTCCAATATGAACTTCATCCAGCATGCAAGTTGGGATTCCCATCAATTGGGATATGCATGCTTCGCTTCTCCTCATAATGGGGTCCTTATATAATGTGCATACAATCATGAGGGGTAGACATTGATCATATACTAACATGGTGGCATGGGCATCATTTACGAGGTCTAGCCTATCACGAGGAAGGAGATAAGGAAGAAATATCACACACACTCTCACACTCAAAGAGGAGCACACACACAAATTGAGGCAAGGAAGATGATCTTCTTCTTCTTCTTCTTCTTCTTCTTCTTCTTCTATTAAATAAAAGAAATTTACAAGAATGACCTAAAACAACAATGCAACAAGTGCAATATATAAAGAACAGTACATAAGGAAAATCCTAATGTTCGTGAATGAGTGAGCTCGTAAGAAAAAAATGTACCATCACTCTTGGTAGATAAGTCTAGTAAAGCTCAATGAAATATCCTTGACATATATCGATGTGAGCACTATACATGTCAAAGAAATGAAAAAGTGATACATGTCATCTTGGATCATCACATGTTGAGCTTGATATCTCAACACTCCCCCTAAATCTCAACGTTATGTCCTCTAATCCAAGCATCTTCCGAAACTTCTTCAGCTTCTCTGCTCCAAGCACTTTAGTAAAGATATCAGCAACCTGCTCATCTATCCTCACATAAACAAGATCAATATCACATGATAATACCTTCTCTCTAATGAAGTGATAATGTACCTCGCTTTGCTTTGTTTTAGCATGAGAAATAGGATTTCGTGCTAGCTGAATGCTGCTAAGATTATCACAATAGATGATGATAGGCTTTTGCACTTGCATACCTAAATTTGCAAGTAGCATCTCTAACCAGGATGCTTTACATGCTTCCATTGCAACACCTCTATACTCAGCCTCTGTACTTGACAAGGCAACAGTGGGTTGCTTCTTGCTACTTCGCGTCATAGCTGTACTACCAAGTGAGAACAAAAAGCCACTTGTAGATCTTCTATCTGGAATACTACCAGACCAATCTGCATCGGTATATCCATGAACTGGAAATCTACACCACCTTCATAAAACAATGCATAATCCAAAGTAGCACTCACATAACATAGAGTGCACCTTAGAACATCTAAATGTGGCTTCGTGGAAACCTACATAAATTGACTTTCAAGTCCAATAGTGTAGCTTAGATCAGGCCTTGTGATTATGAGATATATCAAACTTCCCAAAATTTTCCTATACATAGTAGCTTTTTCCAATGCTTCACCTGATGTAGTATCCAACTTCAAATTTTGATCTAATGGCATAGAAATTATCTTATAATCAACCATACCATACTTTTGTAGCATATTCAAGACATATTGCCTCTGCGACATCCATATACTTGTTTCTATATGTATAAACTCAATGCCCAAAAAATAGTGTAGCACACCAAGATCTTTCATGGGAAATTCCTGCATAAGGAGTTGCTTTACCTCTTTAATGCTTTCTTCATTATCACCACCTAAAATCAGGTCATTAACATAAATAGCCACAATCCTAATGCCATCATCACCCTTCCTTACATATAATGAATGATCTGCATCACATAAAAGATTCAATGCTGGCTAAGTAATCAACAATCCTGCATGCCAAGCACGAGGGGCTTGTTTAAGTCCATAAAAGGCCTTTTGCAACTTGCAAATATGTTCTTGGTGCTTTGAATCTTTATATCCTTGTCACTAGTCCATGTATACTTCATCGTGTAACTCACCATGTACAAGAACATTTTTCACATCCATCTGATGCAAAGTCCATCCTTTTGATGTAGCTAATGCAACAAGTTCTCTAATAGTAGACATTTTAGCTATAGGTCTGAACGTTTCTTCATAATCAATGCCATATATGTGTGCATATCCTTTTTCTATCAATTGTGCTTTATACCTGTGTATGCTACCATCAACATTGTGCTTTACCTTGTAAGCCCACTTGCAACCTATTGGTTTCTTTCCTTTGTAGTAATAGAACTAGCTTCCATGTCTCGTTTCCATAAAGTGCAACCATCTCCTCATCCATAGTTTTCTCCAAATTTGCATTTCCAATTGCATCTTCAAAACAAGAAGGTTTAGCATCTTGTATTACCTTGGTCATGTAGGCACAATGACGAGCCATGTAACTATCATATGTTAATCATTACACTGAATTTTGCATCCTTTGAGACCTTCTTGGTGTTTGGTCACTTCTCCTTTTATCACTTTCATGTGCTTTTCTTACTCTTGGAGTTTTCCCATAAGGCAATCCAAGTTCCTCATCAAGACTCTTTTCTGAACCACTTCAATCTCCATCAATGTCTTCAATATCTGTAGATGTTTTACTACTATTAGGAAGCTTTTCTTTACCTTTTTTGGATGTATTTGATGAATTTGTTGGATGGAAATTTCCATGCAATCTTCCACTCCATGGATTTGAGTTGGAACTGTTGTTTGGTGATGCATCTGGTCCACTTAGAACTTGAGATGATGCACTTGATTTTTCAACATTTTCTTTGTCATTTGGTTCAAGATTCAATCCTTCTTTGGCATTTGCATAGAAGCTGGACATTTCATCAAATACCACATCTCTACTTACCTTCACTTTTCATGTGCGTGGGTGATAAAATTTATATCCCTTTGTAGCCATTCGTGTAGTCAGAATTACCATTAGAGTGATGGTTTGTGAGCTAAAATTTCAGCATTCTAGCTTTCGTTAGAGTAAAGATTTTCTCACATTCTTATTCTTTAGTGAAATGGCAGGCATGAATTACTTGTTTGGCATGCTTCAAGATGAAGAGAAGCTTGATGGGACCAACTATCCAATGTGGTCTAACATGATGTAGATCGAAGACCTGCACGTTCTTCTACTTCATAGTCTACTATCATAGATGGAGCTTCTTCTTCAAGTACAGTGGTTTCTTCTTCTCCACCTACAAAAGACCAACTTAGATGGTATGGAAAAGATGCTCAAGCTCATGCATTGATTGCACTTTACATGAAGCTTCATACAGTTCCCCACATTCAGTGATGTTTTACATCAAGATAGACATGGGGCACTCTTGCCTCTTTGTATGCCATGCATAACGAAGCACATGTTGCATACTTGAGGAGGCAACTTGAGGATATATGTATGGCTGAAAATGAGTTGGTGGATGTGTATGTGACACACATCAAGGACTTCAAAGAGCAGTTGGCAAACATAGATGAGATTACTTCAAATGCAACACTCATTTCTACATTGTTGAAAGGATTACCCAAAATTTTCAAAGCTTTGCCACTACACTCCACTTGGTCACAAAAACGAATCCCAATATGTATGCATTTGATGCAGGTGTGTCTCTTCTTTTGCAAGAAGAGAAATCTAGAGTGAATAAGAGTAGCTTGATTGAGGGAACACAAGTACTTGCTATCTCACAAAAGAGGAAAAGCAAGTATGGTTCAGCTTTGGGTTCATCAAAACCAAAGCCTCAACATTCCTCTCCCACTCATTCCTCTAATGATGCTGATTTGCAAAAGAAGAAGAGATGCAAATATTTCTGAAAGGCTGGTCATACTATTGATGAGTGTAGAAAGCTTGCTAAGCGCAATGAAAAGAAGAAGAAATCCAGCATGTCTATTGCTAAATCCAGCAAATGCAAAGAATGATGAAGCTTACATGGCTCAAGATTTTTGGGCATGTGTCGCTACATGTCATTATGATGCATCTTTGCATTCTAAATGTATGGTTGTGAGTGAGGTTGATTCAGATTGGTTCTTTGATAGTGGTGCTTCAAAGCACATAACTTCATGCAAAATTTTATTTGCATCTTTGAAAAATGCACCCAAAGGAGGACATGTGGTGTGTGCAAACAGTGCCTCTTATCCTATCATTGAAGTAGAAGAAATTGAGCTTACGGGTGTAAATGGAGGTGTGGTTCTCTTCAAAAATGCATTGTATGTGCCCGATATCAAGAAGAACTTAATTTAAGTTCTATTGATTGCCAAAGTTGGACTTCATGTACACTTTGTTGATCATTAGTGTATGGTTCATGATTTCAGCAATGGTGATATTGTGGTGATGTCTGATACATTACGTAATTGTTTGTACCACATGGATACATACAAGAGGAATAGCTTCAATGCCTTGGTTTCTCATAATTCTCCCATGGCTAAAATGGAGCTTTGGCATGCTCATTTTGGTCACTTGAACTTCAATAGTTTTCTTTACTTGCAAAATAAGGACATGGTTGTTGGTTTGCCAACCCTTGATTCCATTGAAAAGCATGCATGTGAAGGTTGCATTCTTGGAAAAATACATCATGCTTCTTTCCAAAAAGACAGTCATACATACACTACAAGAAAATTGTAGCTTGTTCATAGTGATGTATGTGGTCCCATCAAGATTGCATCTTTGGGGAAGCATTTATATTTTGTTACCTTCATTGATGATGCTACTGGCCATACATGGGTGTATCCTATGAAAGCAAAAACTGAGGTATTTTCTTGCTTCAAAGCATTTTTAGCTATGGCTAAAAAGTTTCCTTCAAACAAGCTTTTGTCTCTATGCATGGATCGTGGTGGTGAATACATGTCACATCAGTTTAATAAAAATAGAACACTCCTTGAAATGGCACAATGTATGGTTAAATGAAAGCACCTTCCTCATACGTTTTGGATGGAGGCGGTCATATGTGCAAGTTATATGTTCAATCACTGCCCTACAAAAGCATTGAGATTCATGACTCCTTATGAGGCTTGGGATGGACATAAGCCTATGGTTAGTCATATGTGTGTATTTGGTTGTTTGGAATATACTCTTGTGCGATCACAACAACGTGAAAAACTTGATGACAAGGAAGAAAATGTATATTTGTTGGCTATAGTGTTGAAAGTAAGGGATACTATTTTTATATCCATTGAAGAACAGAATTATTATGAGTCCAGATGTGCTATTTGCTGCAAATTCAGTTTTCCCTCTACTTGAATGCAAAAAAAGCCAACAATTAGCTCACAAGATGTGTTTGATACACATGCGTTTATTAGAAAATGGTGCATTTGACTATGACCATGTAGACCAAACAACTAAGGGCTGAAAACTTCTAGTGAAATAGAGTTGAAAATGCTGAGAATTTCTAGCCAAACATGGCTCAAAATTTTCAGCCAACATTTGTTAGAACTACTAAAAATTTCCAACCATGTTTGGCTGAACATTTGCATCCAAATATAGCTGAAAATGAGCATGAAATTAAGCCCACACATGATATACATGTTGATGATGTATTACATAATGAATTCATGTATATCAAGAGTGCACAAAATATGCCAAAGTGGTTGAAACAAACTTTGGAGGATAGCAAATTGAGTGCACCTTTACTTGGTAGAACAAGATCAAGCTCTCGCCATGCATCAAGTAATTTTGTGGATTATTCTCTTATTATGATAGCATGTAATGAAGAGCCACTTATGTTTGAAGATACATGTGATGATCCACAATGGATGAATGCTATGCAATCAAAAATGGATTCGATACATAGGAATGGTACTTGGGAGTTATGTGAATGGCCAAAAGGAAAAATGTTATTAGTACAAAGTGGTTTTACAATTTTAAGAGAACGTTTGATGGTAGCATTGATCACTACAAAGCTAGATTGGTTGCCAAAGGACATGCACAACAACATGGCATTGACCACGAGGAAACTTTTGCACCTACTTCATGCATGAGTACCATTCGTACCATGGTTGCATGGCTATCCATCAAGGTTGGAAAGTGATCATTTTGACATAAAAACAACCTTCTTGAATGGTGATTTGTAAGAAGAGGTCTATGCAAAGCAACCTCTTGGATTTGCTATGAAAGGGAAAGAGCATATGGATTTTTTCTTGCATAAAGCCTTGTATGGTTGCAAGAAAGCTCCACGTGCAGAGTATGAAAAAATACATAAGCACTTGAATGCTCTTGACTTCACATGTAGTCCAATTGAAAGCACACTTTATGTACACAAAAATGGGGCTGATCTTATGGTGCTTGTTCTTTATGTCGATGACATACTCTTGACTGGGCCATGTGATGCAAAACTTGACATTCTTTTGGCTGATTTGTGGCATACTTTTGATGTCACTTATCTTGCTCTTTTGAGCTACTATCTTGGCATCCAGTTTGTATCCGTTGAAGGGGGGGGGATTGTTATGCATCAAGCGAAGTATGTTGAAAAACTACTTTAGCGTTTTGACTTTGAGGATTGTAAGCTAGTTTCCACACCAGTTGAGACAAGATGTAGGTTGTCCATTGAGGATTTTAGTGATGCATTGGACACTTCTCTTTATTTGCAAGCCATGGGATGCCTTATATATGTTTTAGATGAGAATTAATTTGTGGTTGGAATCGTTCATTAAAATGCCTAGGATTAAGGTCTAATTGAAGACTTCATGAAGAATTGCAATGAAAGGTGAGACACCATATGAATGGGCATGTAAACTATGTATAAATACATGGCCTCTGTAATGAAATAACAAGCAATTACATTCTGGATCAACTTTTGTGATATGCCAGATATACTCTTGTTTCTCTACCATCTATCATCTTTTCATCTTCTTGGTCGTTTTGTCTGCATATGGCTATGGTAGGACATGTACAGTGTGGGATAGCCACATTGTAACACTGGCGATCCCCCGTGGGAAATGAACCTAGAATCTCTAGGCGTGGACCGGTCACCTCTTCCACGTTATGGACCACATTCCTCTGCACCAGATCCTTTTTTCTTAGGATTAAAAGTGAAAACATTAAATGTTCTTTTTTAATGCTAAGGTATAGTGGGAGGTTGTAGTTGATGACTACCACTGGTCATCTTGACCATCTACTAGATTTCATAAAAAATGGATTAACCCCATCTAATGCAACACCTAACTTTAGATTGCATGGCTCTTTTGCAAAATCAAGACATCTCGAACCAATACATTGAAAAGATGCACTATCTATTGGAGCTCATTACTTCATCAATACTTTTATGATCCAATCCCCATGTGAAAATCTTTGATAATTCAAGGCTTTGAAACTTATGTCTAGTTCATGGAGCTAATGGAAAATGTCTCAATACCCTTTTTGGAATTTTATCCTCTTCATCCTTATATCAAAGAGATTGACATTTTGGACATGTCAAATAGTCTACATTTTCACCTCTATATAAAATACAATCATTAGGATATGCATGTATACAATGATAATATATACCAAGATTGTTGATTATCTTCTTCATTTCATCCTGTGATGTAGGAAGAATATTGTTGCTTGGTAAAAGCTTTCCAAATATTAACGTGCAAGTTCATGAGAAAAAGTATTATGAATAGAAATAAATAAACAGATATGTGTGTGTGTATGTGTATGTATATGTATGTGTATCAATATGTGTATGTATGTATGTGTGTATATGTGTATGCGTATGTATATATGTGAGTGTATGTGTGTCTATGTCTATGTGTATGTATGTGTGTGTATGTGTATGTGTGTATATGTCTGTATGTATGTGTTTGAATATGTGTATACCTGTGTATGTGTATGTGTATGTGTGTGTATTTATGTGTGTATGTATTTATGTATGTATGTATATATGTATGTGATTGTATATGTGTATATGTGTGTGTGTATATATATATATATATATATATATATATATATATATATATATATATATATATATATATATATATATATATATATATATATATATATATATATATATATATATATGTGTGTGTGTGTGTGTGTGTGTGTATGTATATGTATGTGTATGTGTATATGTGTGTATGTGTGTATGTGTATGTGTATATGTATGTCTATGTGTATGTATGTGTGTATGTATATGTGTGTATGTGTGTATGTATATATGTATATGTGTATGTCTTTGTGTGTATATATATAAATGGATAGAAAACTAAAAAATATACCTTAATAGTGTCAAAAGAGATACATTATTACATCCAAAACAATTTTGAAGATTGAGAAGAATTAATCTTGCACTTAGTCGTCTCAAGCAACTTCCTTCATATATATGCTTTAGGCATTCTTCTTGAAGATATTTCTTAGTTTCAGAAATATCAACACTTTCCTGTCAGTTTGATATCAATACTCAATAAAATCAGCCATGCCATCATCACCATCATCAAAAAAATATTGTTGTTTATCTTCTTTTCTACAGGATCACTTTTGCATAGCCTCCTCGTGGATGCTTCTAATAAATTAGGTCTTACTAGCAACTCTAAATGGTGTGGTGGAGATCATCAATGTCATCCATTGGAATCCACATACATGAATAAAACTCATTAGTATTCCACACATGAATGAAAAATAAACTTTTAAAAAAATAAATAAGCAAGTTAGTTTAGAAAGTTTTCATTGCTCTCTAAAAGGTGCTCTTGGAGGTCTACACAATCCATAATTCACTAATAACTCATCACCAAAACATAATGAAGTAATAGCATTGAAAACTCATCACCACCACGTAATGAAGTAATAGCATTGGGAACTATGTATCTTGCTACCTATCTACTCACTAGTGATTCATAACTATTTTCACACTCTTCAAAAATATGCAATTAATCAGTGAACCATTATATCCTTGATTACTGTTTATTAAACCTGCTATATTTCTATGCATGTAAGGTCTTCCATCAATATATAATCTTTCATTTTTTGCATGTGTAATCCTTGTACTAAAAACAAAACCTACATTTAAGCATAATCCATAAGTACTTATGCTTTTAACATACGAGGCATATACAATAAAGAGACCATAACTAGCACTAGTGATAGTGGAGGGGGCAATGATAGAACGATTACCTCAAAAGTTAAAAACCTCTCCATCTAAACGAAGTGGTCCTCTATGATATCCTTCATATCTTCTTCTATCATATGTTTGTTCTAGAGGACAATCATGAGTTGGCAATGGATAATCTTCAGTCATTTCAATCTGTAAACTAGGAGATAGAGGATTTCAAGAAATCTTAGCTTGTAATTGAGAAACAACATGTATGTGACATGTATGAGGAATACTAGCATTATTAGTAGGAGAATCATCATCATCATCATTGAGTAAATATTCCTATATATTTTGAATAATTTTATTTTTGATATGGTTTGAAAATAACATAATGAAATTAATTTATGGAGTCAATACATACCCTAGCATTATCATGTTGATCAAGCGATGGCACACACTCAAAAATACAATGATTTACCCCATGTTCATTACATTTCAATCATGGTCTTCGATGTGCCATAGCAAAAATTATACCAACATATAATATGCTCTTAATAGTAAAAATCATTATAATTCCTGTTGGAAAACACATGTGAAGTCGTTGCATGGGTAGGAGGTGGTGTCATACCCTCTCATTGATCAGAGTCTTTTTATAATATAATAGTAAAAAAACATATATCACTCATGTATGTATCTATCAAATATTAGAATTAAAAAAATTGATATACTTATAGTAAATAGTCCTTGCACGGTTAGGAGACGATGGTGGTGTTCCTTGTGATTGATCAAAATCTGATTTTGTAGCAAAAAAGGTATTAGATATTAATAAATTGATCATTTAAATACATACACATTCACACATACACATATACATATATTCACACATACACACATTTACACATGTGTGTGTATGTGTATATGATGTGTGTATGTATCTATGTATGTAGGTATGTGTATATATGTGTTTGTATGTATGTGTATGTATTGTGTGTATGTGTGTGTATATATGTAAATGTGTATATTTGTGTGTAATGTATGTGCATGTATGCATGTCTAAGTTCATGTATGTGTATTTGTGTGTATGTGTGTATATGTGTATGTATTTGTGTATGTTTATTGTACTTTATAATTTTTAGTAATATTATAACATAAATGTTTTTATTCATTTTAATTTGTTTATTTTCAAGAGTTTAAAACAAAATGAGAGCTTTATGTGACTCCTACTTGCGATTTCTTCACTTAAAATGGAAGTAAGCATTCGAAACCAAGAGATGTGAGTTTGGATCACATTTAAATTTTACATATGATGAATGTGGCTCTAGATCCAGAGATCTTCATATTTACTACTCTCTAAAAGGTACTTTTGGAGATCTATGCCATCCATAATTCACTAATAATTCATCATCAACACATAATGAAGTAATGGCATTGATACCTAAGTATCTTTCTACATCTCTAATCATGTATGGTGATGTGTATGTGTATGTGTGTATGTGTAGGTTTATGTGTGTTTATATGTATGTGTGTGCATGTGTGTATGTATGTATGTGTGTCTATATGAATATGTGGCTATGTGTGTGTATATATGTGTATGTTTGTGTTTTATGTATGTGTGTGTATGCATGTGTATGTGTGTCTATGCATGTGTATGTCTGTATATGTGTATGTATTTGTGTGTGTTTATTATAATGGTTTTTTACAATACTTGAACATAAATGTTTATGTTCATTTTAATTTGTTTATCTTCAAGAGTAGAAAATAAAGATAGTTTTATGTGACTCCTACTTGAGATTTGTTCACTTAAAATGGAGGTAAGCATTAGAAACTAAGATGTATGGAGTCACATATAAATTTTGCATCTCATGAATGTGACTAATGGATCCAAACTCTTGGTTTCTACTACTCTCTATACATCTGACAACTAAGTATCTGCCTACATCTCTACGCAATTATGTTGATTCAAAACTATTTTCACACTCATGTATATGCATGTATATGTATGTGTGTATGTGTATGTAAGTGTGTGTATGTGTATCTGTGTGTATGTGTATGTATGTGTATGTTTGTATGTGTAAGTGTATGTTTGTATGTGTAAGTGTATGTTTGTATGTGTAAGTGTATGTATGTATGTGTAAGTGTATGCATGTGTGTATCTGTGTGTATGCATCTTTATAAATTTAAAGTTTATTTTTTGTAAAAAGATCCTTTTTTTGTTTGAGATTAAAATAACATGAAATATTTTATTTTAGAAAGAAATAAGAGAAGACCTGACATACCACCTGAGACAAGGCAATATTTTCATAGAGAGCTACATCTTCAACAATCACTTCCTCAATAAAAAGTATGGAAATTATTTTATATTACTGTGAGTTATGATTCTCATATATTTTATAAATATTTTATATTTAAACTATTTACTTTTGTTTCATTAAAAAGACTTAGGCTACTTTAATAAGGAGAGTTGAGTCAGGTCATATGTCGTGCTTAGGCCAAATGGTCCATCACAGTTTTGTTGATACATTTGTAAGTGTATGTATTATTGAAACTATAATTTTTTATTTAAAACACTAATCATTAAACTTCTTTATTTGTTTCAATGCAAAGGATTATGATCACATATACATACATACATACACACATACACACACACACACACACACACATATATATATATATATATATATATATATATATATATATATATATATATATATATATATATATATATGTGTGTGTGTGTGTGTGTGTGTGTGTGTGTGTATGTATGTATGTATGTGTATATATATATATATATATATATATATATATATATATATATATATATATATATATATATATATATATATATATATATATATATATATATGTGTGTGTGTGTGTGTGTGTGTGTATTCTCATATCAGTTATGTTCTTTATTGTGTCTATGGTGTGAGTTTATAAAATGTAATAATGACTTTTATTATAGTTTATATTTAACTTGTGATTTATTACTTTAATTGTATAATTAATTCATATCATACTTACTGAAAGATATTTGATGACCTTGATCAGTTATAGAAGCTACTAAAAGTAGATTTTGTTTGACTTGTGGAACATAAAACACATTTGAAAGCTTTCTAAGATCCCCATTAGAGTTAATGAAAGAAATTGTACCTTCTCCCTCTGTATGACATCTTGCATTGTTGCCAACCTTTATTATGAGTTCCTTTAGAGGTTACAAGGAACTAGAAAGGTCTTTTTTGCTCATCTTATGATGAGAGGCACCCCTGTTCAACACCCATGAGCCATCTATTCCCGAATCTTCAGCTGAGGAGCTTACCTCCTTTATCGTAACAAATAACTCAAGCTCTATTTATGTAGTTTTGATAGAATCCTTGCCCATCCCACCTTTTGAAGGGCCATTCTTCTCTTCTACCTTCTTGATGCAATAATCTTAGATTCTATGGCCTTTCTTCTTGCAGTGGAAACACTCTCCCTTGAAGTTCTTTTTGTGATTCTTCTTTTTTTCTCCATCTTTTGAAGAGTCCATTTTTCCTTCTTTGGCATTTTCAAAAATGTAGCATCTCTTTTGTTACCATCACTCCTTGCCTTGGGCCAAAGCTCCTTCTCCATGAGTAAGGCACTGAATTCCTCAAAAGTTAGTGGTTGAGGTCTAACTTGAGTATTAAGGGTAGTTACTAAACCATCAAACTTTCGTGGACAGATTCAAAGACAATGTCAAGCTAGATCCTCACTTAGATCTCCTCATTTGATCTCCTAGATTCTTTATGCAAGTGATAAACACCTCTGCAGTCTCCCCATCAGCAAACCTTTTTGCTGCTAGTTCATTCTTCAAGTTTTGAATCCGTGTCTGATTACAAGTTTAAATGGAGCACATCTACTAGTAAGTAGAAATCTTCTAATGCTATAGAGTCAAAGAAGAAAGAAAAATATGAGAAGAAAATAGATATGCAAAAAGAATTTTGCAAGTACTTCCTAAACTAGCTACAAAGAAGGCAAATAATAAAGAGGCTTGAATGGTTGTTGGAGAAGCCTCTACATCTAAAAGTTAGCCGCCTAAACTTGTTTAGAATGATGGATCAACATTTACTATTTTTTGTAGCTATGAACCATCTTCACATGAGCAGTGTTGTCTGTAGTAGACTCAGATGTTTGGTGCTTTGATAGTACATGCAACCAAATATATTTTCTTGCTGTGGAGTTTCTTCACTTGAATTGAGCTTGCCCCTATAGTGAATACTACCACATGTGATAACAACTACTCTTAAATATCTATTATCAATTTTGGCATTAGCATTAGGGGAAAAAATGAATCATACATGGGCCTTTTAGATTAATAGGTGATTAGTGATGGACCAATGAGAAGACGGTGGTGGCCACAGTCTACATCTAGACTAGGCATAGGCTTCCCTTGTTTCTTGGTAGTCAAAGGTGGTATGAATGACTAAAAAACCATGACTTCTTCTAAAAAAGTGGTTTGATGGGCCGAGAGTTTCAACCATAGCCATTGGATGAACTCAACGATCCAATGGCTCATGTTAAATATCAAGAAAAACTTGGCATGCAATTTTTCCATTGGATATGGCAAGGATTTAATGGTCTATCTTGAAACTCAAGAAAAATTGCACCTTTATATCTCTTTTGTTGGATGGACCTAAAAATCAATGATTTAGATTTGTTTGTTTGAATTTTAGGTCACTTTGCATCGCATCCATTGGATCCTTGCTTGATCTAATGGTTCTTAAGACTTACTTTTAAAAGGATCCCAAGATTGTTTCTAAACCATCATATGATTGGTCCATTGAACGGAGCACATTTTACCCTACCAAAAAACTCAGTGAAGTTATTTGTCATGTTATGCCAGTCCACACCCTCTCTCAGCTCATTGAATGCTTGTTATTTTGTCTTTTTGTGATAGACACTAAGTCCTCAATCCTAACCATCCGTGAGCATCTCATCTAATGGACAAGAGTGCCTATGCATGCTCATTTTTTAGAGAACATTTTGTCACCTTGTGACAGACACAGCAAAAACAACTACATCCATCGACACGATCATATCCAAGGGCAAAGGACTCCTACAAACCTATTCAGACTGAGCACAACCTTGAGAATAAATGTTTTATTCTAAAACCACTACTGTTATTTTTCTAGACTTAAAACCTTGTTTT
This sequence comes from Ceratopteris richardii, assembly GCA_020310875.1. Classification (NCBI taxonomy): domain Eukaryota; kingdom Viridiplantae; phylum Streptophyta; class Polypodiopsida; order Polypodiales; family Pteridaceae; genus Ceratopteris; species Ceratopteris richardii. Next base: position 126,761,455 of record CM035415.1, read on the forward strand.
GTTAATCTTAATCCTTGAAAATCAGGGATCCTTAGAAGGCCCATGCAGGGTTCCTTTTTTCCCTTCATAGCCAAGATGTGCTTGCCTATAAAAGTTTGTGATGATAGATGTACACTTCATGATCTCTAAACTCATGGTGTTATTATATCTTCTGGTATTTTATGTTGTAGGCTCTACAAGTACATGGAATATGTGAAATCTCTGAATGATTCAACACGTGAAGTTCATGACCATCATGCAATCTAGGACTCAAAACTTTGGCATGCATGATTTGGCAATCTGAATTTTACTAGTTTCCTTCACCTATAGAAATCTAAAATGGTTTCCTCTCTTCCCAAACTTGAGAAACCTTATAAACATGTATGTGAAGGCTCTATTCTTGGCAAAATGCAATGTTCCTCCTTCCCAAAAGTTGGTTTACTTAGAGGTGCTCATAAATTTCAACAAGTTCTTAGTGATGTCTTTGGTCCTATGCAAACATATTCATTTGGGAACTACATATACCTTGTGACTTTCATTGATGAATTTCTAGGCATGCATAGGTTTATCCATTGAGAGAAAATTTTCAACTGTTTATATATTTTAAACAATTCTTGTCCATGAATGAAAATCTATCTCCATGTAAAATGGGCACCTTCCATTTTGATCAAGGGGGGGAATATATGATCTCTCAATTTAATGCACTTTTGGATAAACATGGGATAAAATATCCATGTACCTCAAAAAGAAGTGGACATGCTAAAACAAAGAACAAAGTATCTCATGGAAGTGTCGAGGTTTATCGCCAAAGGTCAAGCTTTACAACATAGCTTTTGGCATGAGGCTATTATTTGTGCATCATATGTACTTTAGAGGTGTCCCACGAAAGCATCCTAGTCCGTTACTCCATGTGAGTTTTGGCATGGTTGCAAGCCAATTGTTGCTCATCTACATGTTTTTGGCATGGTTGCAAGCCAATTGACTAGCATATGCATTAGTTCCTAAAAAACAATATAGAAAATTCGATGATAAGGATGTAAAATGTATTTTTTAAGGTACAATTTTGAAAGGAGAGGGTATCATCTCTATCATCTACAAAATAAATGCATTTTGGTTAACCGTCATGCTGTTCTTGTGGAAGATATAATTCAGCCCTTACTTTCATGTACCAATGTGTATGACACTTTGGTGACTCTATTTACAGGTGGAGACACAAGTGTTGGTCGCAATGCGGTAATTTTTTAACCTTTACAAGTTCCAAATGATGGTGGAAATCATTCCAATCCTAATGTAGATTTACATGATGCACTTGTTGATAACAACTTTGATGTAGAAGCAGCAAAAGTGATGCCTAAATCATGGTTGCATTCTTTGAGAGATATCAAATTAGATACACCTTTGTCATATCGTACTTGTTCATGCTCTAATAGTGCTTTCTTTGCATTGGACTTTTATGCAATGGATGCCTCTAGTCTTTGTGATAAGAATGAGTCATTTCCTTTTGATGAAGCACAAAACTCAAAACATTGGATGGCTGTTATGCAACTAGAGTATGAACCTATTATGAAGAATGTTTGTTGGTCTTTATATTTGCCTTTAGGAAAAGAGGCCATTGGCACTAAATAGGCATACAAGCTAAAAGGTAAGCGTGATGGAAAATTTGATAGATGTAAGGCTTGGCTTATTACCAAAAGTTATGCTCAAGAAATAACATTCATCTTTGCTCTCACATGTTGAATGACCATTGTTTGTAGCATTTGTTCACTTTCCGCTCATCATCTTTGGAATGTACATGTGTTGGAAATTAAAAATACATTTCTTAGTGTTGATTTACATGAATAAGTATATATATTTCATCCTCATAGTTTTGTGCAAAAAGGGCATGAAAAAAAGTGTGCAGGTTCAAGATGGAATTCTATAGTTTGAAGAATGCACCATGTGGTTCGTTTGATAATATACATGCCTAATTGCTAGTACATGGTTTTGAGAGTAGTCCAACTAAGAGCACCTTATATGTTAAGTGTGCATATGATGTGTACATTTGATCATTGTTGTATATGTTGATGATATGATACCCACGCTCTTAATGAGAATCATATTGCTAACTTTAAGGCTGATTCTCATGCCTCTTTTGAGATGTCGAATTGGGGTATTTGCATCATTGTTTGGGCATTTAGTTTATGCAAGTTGATGGGAGGATTCCTCTATGCCAAAGAAAATAGATCAGCACATTATTGTATTATTTTTGAGTATTGCAAAACTATTGCCACTCCCATTGAAATAGGTTTACCATTAAGTCTTCATCATGTTGAAGATGCATTTGATGATGTTCTCTATCAGTAGAGTGTTGGGTGCTTGATTTACTTATGGATGAATCAACATGATACTTACTTTGTTGTCTCTTAGAGGACTAGATTTATACATTGCCTAGTTGTCTAGCATTGGCAGGCTATTAAGCCCATCTTTTTCTACTTGAGTGGTACTTGGCAACTTGTATTGTTTTATCTCATGGTGAATCATTACCGCTAGATTTAGATACTTTTTCTATATGAGATTGGGCTAGTTTCTATGATACTCATGTTTCCACTTGCGGTTTTTGCTTAATGCTTAGTAGCTCATGCATATCTTGGTTGATCAAGAAGAAGTGTAATTTGGCCACTTCTAGTTGTGAGGTTGGGTAGACGGTGCATTTCACAACAATTGTTAAATGTGTGTGATCAAAGAACGTTTGGCTGATTTAGGTGTAGGATATGTGATGTAGCATACAAAAAGCAAGACTACAAAAGGATGGCATACATTTCAGTAGCATGTATTGCAAATGTGTACTATAGAAAATGAAAATGGTATTGGTTCTGTGATTAACTTATGAATAGACTGTTTATTTATTTTCACATTTACTTGATCTTAGCTCCATTGGTAATCTCATGGTATTTTAGAATGGATTATAATTGGACACCCTCGAGATCTCAAATGCTAGATATTTTTGTTGTCATATATGTGCATGGTGATACACAAAAGCATTACCCAAACACAAATGGATGGGTATAAATGTGTTGTGTATGTCTACAATCGTGTTACAACATGTAATCTCCATTTGTGAGTCTTTTGTTAGAATTTACTCAATAACCCACCCTCAACTAACCATAAATGACCCATGTTGCTCTAAATTGTAAGGCCCCCATTACAAAAAAAAAAAGCCAATGTGAGAGCTCATATATTTTTGTTACCCTAATTTCCAAGTTGGATGAAGTCTATGTGTGATCATGGTGGTAATAGATTAGCTTTGTGACCGTAGCCATGATAGTAGTTGGGAAAAAACTTATGGACCATTGGGTTTCCATTCAAGGTGAAGTAAAGGCCTTGTGGTTCCATGTAGTTTCCCCATATAACCTTAATGGCTGGACTATAGAGGGGGGCATTCCCCTTTTCTATGAGATGATAGGACTTCTCGTGGTGGAGATATTGTCTGATTATATAATTTATCAACTACTTTGTCTCTCTAGATTATGTTTATCTACAAGGACTCATATTGTAAAAGCTATATAATCATGGCCTAGGTGAAGTTCTACAAAACATTGTGCACTAGCAAGCCGTCCATCAAGCATCTATCTAGATCACCATCTGAGCTACATATTGGGAGTGCACAAATGGACATCAGAACCTTTGTAGCTTCATTGCTCTTGGCAATTTGAGAAATTGAGTTTCCTATTTCTTAGTTTGCATCTCTCTTTGTCTTGGTTTTTTCTCAAGTCTATCTATTAGTCTATTTCTACTCTACTATTATTTTCTACATGATATCAAAGCTCAAGAGGCTCTAAGTGGTGTAGATGTAGAAATGCAAAGGTTGTAGAGGCTTCAATCACAAAGGAGAGAAGATTTCAAGCAGTGCATCATCATCTACAACTTGGAATCAAGGTTATTCATCGATAGGAGTGGATAGACCACAAGTACGAGCTATAACAATGTTGGTCATTGATAAGACCACCAACCTTCATATAAGGTAAGTTTGATGACAAGTTACACCCTATGGAATTTTAAAATCTTTTCTATACTTGATTCATACGAGCTTTTGGAGAGAAGTGATCATGAACCCAAGGAGAGACTTGATGAACATAATCCTAGGCAAATGATTCCTCCTCATATTGATCTTCTAGATGCTTGGAAATGAAGAAACATAGATGTACTTTCTACTCTAGTTACAAGTAACATTGATACTATTTTGACTCATATTTAACATACTACCAAGGCTTATGAAGCATGGAACATATTGAGAAATCAATACGACACTAGAAAGCTTTTCTGATGGGGAGACTATAGAGGTATTCACTACTCACAAAAGGAATTGATGAGATCAAATGGAGGAAGCAAGAATACAAAAGTCAAGTGAGGATCAGCTCAGCATTGTGTTTGAATATGTCCACCAAAGTTTGTTGGTTTTGTAATTTCTCTTAATACTTAAATCAGACCTCAACCTCTAACTTTTGAAGACAGATAGTAAGTGGACTTTGTTTGATGGAGAAGCTCAGAATATACATCTTGGCCTTGCTATGGATGGCATAAATCCATTTGGTTCATGCAACTCCTCATGGAGCACATGGCCTGTATGTTTGGTCAACTATAACATCCCACCATGGCTAGCCACAAAAAAGGGTCATTTGTTGTTAGACCTCATTGTGTCAGGTAAGCATAAGGTCAAAAACATGGATGTATACCTTGCATCACTTGTGCCAAAATTGTGCATTTTATGGGATGGGATTACTATGTGCAACATGTCTCAACCTTTAACAAGAAGGAATGTGTGAGTGCAAGGCATACTTATGTGGAAGATGCATGAATGACCCAATTATGGTGAACGTTCACGTAATATCAGTCAATTCTTCTTTCTAAACTTGGTTACGTTCATTGACCTAGGATGTCTTAGGTTTTTGTTGTACAGGTTTATTGATTTTGGGCTACAATGCCTATCCCCTATAGAAAACATGACTTGAAGCAAGCTACCCTAAGGCTCTTTGAAAAACTGTATATGAAGAACATCATAGATATCTGCCTAATGGACATGAAGGACAAATTCCCAAAGAAGTAGAAGAACAAATGAAAGCAAGAGATTGGAAGCAACTGTCAGATGTAGGAGTACCACTCAGTGGCATGAAATAACTCTCAATATTTCATGATCTCCCTTATTGGAGTGAATTATTGATCAATCACTTTGTGGACCCAATGAATATTTTCAAGAATGTGGGAGAGATGCTCTGTTAGATGTTAATCACAAAGAAGGAAAGAAAAGGGTAAAGAGATGACTTGGAAGAGCGAGGTCGTATGCAGGAGTTGTGGGCAATTACCAAGCCAAATGAGACAATGTTGCTACAAAGAGCTCCTTGAGTGCTCCACAAGATGGAAAACAACAGGTGAAGAAGGTGATTTGAGAGTTTCGGATACATACTAGGTGCATGAGGTGCCTAAAGACTACTTTCACACAGAATGACAATCTCAGAGGGCTCATGTTTCATGATTGGTAAACATTTTTGCAGTTTTTGCCTCCCATATCTATGAAAGATTATCTTTTGGAGGATGTGCGAGCATCCACTTATAAAATCAATTCCTTGGTATGATGGATCTTATCTAGAGAGATAAAGAGAGATAGCATACAAAATTCCAAAGTCAATATTATAGAGGCTATCTATGGTTGAAAAGTACTTCCCCACAAGCATTCTCACAATTCAGCTTCATTTATTGGTTCATGTGGTTGACAAAGTTGTAATAGCAAGAATTGTCCAAAATCGATGGATGTTCTTCTTAGAGCATTTTATGAAGACACTAAAGGGATTTTTTCATCAGAGAGCACATCTAGAGGGTAGCATGGCAAAGGGGTGATCATATAAGAGTGTTTCTCATAATAGAGTTTCTAGGCATGTTGATCCTAGAAATGCCTCACGTATGGAGTGATGATAAAGATGTTTGTCTCATAGGGGATGAGACCTAGGTTCAAGGGAGCCAAAGAAAAATATATGCAATTTTCAAAGACAAGGTAATGCATTTTTCATCGTTAACTTGGAGCCCATGTAGAAGTGGTTGGAGAGGTTAGTGTTACCATTAGTGTCCATGTGAAAGGCCAAATGGCCACTGGACACTTCTTTGTATATGTTCATTAATAAAACATATAGTGGCCTGGTCAGCCACAGACTGTATGTTCAACCACATTTGTGAGACCGAAGAAGTCTGTCTTTGTGCTCCCTATGTACTGTGTTTTTTGTGTATTCTACAGCATTTGTGCGAAGTACTGTGTGCGGCCTTAGGAGCTCGCTTCTCAACTTTGAGCATATCATCGTGGAGCTCTTGAGAAGGAGATCGCACTATGGTGCATCATTATCAAAATACTTCACTGGTATCAGAGGTAGGTTCGACGCAAAAAACTTTGTTCGTTTTGTGCGAGCAAAGCGAGCACCCTCCCAAGGCTTTTGACTAAGGTGGAGACCAAGGCATAGACCTTGGCATACCTTGTCATTCGAGTCACCAAAGTCACCGTTGTCACCGTTGGCTGCACAGGAGGGAGTACCTCAACGATCCAAGAAGATAGAGGTTCCTGGTACTTCCTAGGAGGTCACCCATCCGAGTACTATCCCCCCCAGAGCTCGCTTAACCGTGACAATCTCTTGCCACTAAGCTACACTCTTGTGGTGTCTGAAGAAGGGGAAAGACTAAGGTTGACATTACCTTGAACATGTTTTGGTCCATCAAAGCTTCATTCTTTGCTTTCAAAGCCTATTTTTGAGGCATTTTTGGGTGTCTTTTAGAGCCATTTTGGACTACTTTTGCACATAGTTCTTTTTTCAGCTACACTCGCAGAACTATAGGTTTCTGGAAAGGTTTTCAGTTTTGGTGGGAGCAGCTGCTGCAAATTTATGCACGTTTTTTGAGCCAAAAACATCAGAGTTGAGAGACACTTGTCGGAGTTATTGGCTAGTTTTTGGGCTGTGCATTCAGCCATTTAGTGTCATTTTACTGCATATATTGAGCACATACACATCATGTACACTCCTATGGATACTGCATATGTACGTCCATGTGGTCATTGATACAGTGGTTAGGTTCTTTGCATAAAGCCTTTTACGTTTGATAAAGAGGGTCGTGGTGAGGTTTTCTTAACTGGGAGACACCCAAATGTCGGGGTCTCTTCGGTGATGCAAGTGGAAGACTTACCTAGCCTCGACATATGAGATGTATGATAGTTGTACATAGGTGCTCGATAAGCCTAGTTGGCTTCTATTGGGTAACTGATTATATGCAATGGAGTCAGTGATTCACTATGTAGGCAAACATGTTAGTACTTGGAGTTTTATGATATTTTGACACTAGTCATATGTTCATTTTGCAGAGAATATTCTGGCAAAATATTTCCAAATTTTTGGTTTTGTCAACTATACAATGGCTGATTTACTCCTTGATACACTTATTCTTTAGTGTTCGGACTCTTCTTGCTCCATTATCATTCCATTCAGTTCTCTACCATCATGGCATCAGTGGTCTTAGGCACATCCGGTCGATCAAGGTCTAGTGCTAGTGTTCTGAAGAGGAGCTATAACTTGCACAGCAAAGACCATTTTGAGATCCAAAAATTTGATGGCACAAACTTTGCTCTATGGAAGAATCAGATTAAAGATGTGCTAATTCAAAGGAGACAATGGAAGCTAATAAATGGGATTTCAAAGAAGCCTGCTGACATGGATGAAAATGATTGGGATGAGTTAGATGAAATGGCTAGGCCTATCATTCGCTTGCGCCTAGCAGATAATGTTTACTTTACAATATTAGATTGTGAAAGTGTAGAGGAGCTTCGGAAGAAGCTATGCAATACATATGAAAAAGAGATGGCATCAAATAAAGTGTATCTGATGAGAAAATTTTATGACCTTCATATTAAGGACACAGATAGTGTTGCTACTCATCTAAATGAGTTTGATGCTATATTCTCCCAGTTACATGCTCAGAAAATGGATATGGATAACAAAATGAAAGCAGTATTGCTATTATGCAGCTTGCCATCATCATGGGATACATTTTGCACAACTTTTAGCGATAGTGCACTTGGTGGTAAACTTTTCTATGATGACATATGTGGAGCACTCTTGAGTGAGGAGTTCGTAGAAAATCTATGGTTGGAAGTCAGAGTGGAGATGCATATAATGTTCGTGATTCTTACCAAGGAAAGAATCAGGAACATGGCAGGAGCAAGAACAAGGAAAAGAATGGTCAAGGAAATAAGAGTAGAAGTAAATCAAGGAAGAGGGATATCGTCTGCCATTATTTTCATAAGAAAGGACATATGAAGAAAGATTGTTATGCATCAGAGAATGCTAAAGGTAAAGGACAGAACATTGATGAGCATGTTAAACAGTTACTTGCACCATCTACTTCGACTATGAAGATTGAAGAAATTAATGCTATTTTTGATGATGCTGATGTGTTGACACTTGATAGTATTGTGCCATCTAAGGCGCTTATGGCTAATTCTCTTTCCACACATGGCTACAAGATTCTCGTGCTTCTTTCCATATGACACCACATAGAGAATGGTTCTCTAATTATGCAGCAAAGTGTCTTGGTACTGTGAGACCTTCTGACTCTTACCAGTGTCATGTTGTGGGGATTGGAGATGTGGTTGTGCAATTCATTGATGGTTCAAAATTTGCTATGCATAATGTACGCCATGTACCTCAGTTATCATGCAGTTTGATGTCAACTTGATGACCTTGGTTACAAGGTGGTCTTCTATGCTCAATCATTTCGCATATGAAAGGGAAATATGGTTATTGCAAAAGGACACAAAGTTGGTTCACTTTATCCTTTTTTTGTATCACAGAAAGAACACTTGTTAGCTGTTACTGAATAGCCTATGGCTTGTATTTGGCATGGTCATTTGGGCCATATATCTCATAGTGGAATGGAAAATCTTTCTCATTCTGGCTACCTACCTGTGTTATCTTTCTCTGAGTTTTCATTTTCTGAGCATTGCCAATATGGAAAGCAAACCAGAAATGTGCATAGAACGCACATTGAGTCTTCAATTCAGCCTTTATATCTCGTTCATACAGATGTGTGTGGTCCCATGCCCACTAGCTCCTTAGGTGGTTCTCTCTACTTTGTCACTTTCATAGATGATGCTACTAGAAAAGTTTGGGTATATCCTATCAAATCGAAGGATGAGGTATTCCCTACTTTTAGAAAATGGATTGCTTCAGTTGAGACTAAGAAAGGAACTAAGCTTAAGGCTTTACGTTCAGATAATGGGGGTGAGTATACCTCACATGAATTCAAACTTTTTTTTCAGTCTAGAGGAATCCATAGAGAGTTTACAGCTCCTTATACCCCAATACAGAATGGTGTAGCTGAGAGGATGAATAGAACTATATAATATAGAGTACTCTCTATGTTGCATCATGCAAACCTCTCACAAGGCTTTTGGGCAGAAGTAGTATTGATTGGAGTTCATGTGATTAACCTTTCACCTAGTACTGCAAGGTCTGAAAGTGGCAGAGTTATGGACAATGAAGCCACCATATTATGATCATCTTTGATATTTTTGGTGTGAAGCATATGTTCATATACCCAAATATCTTAGACAAAAGTTGGACCATAAGTCAAAGAACTGCATTTTTCTTGGATATGGTCGAGAAGGACAATTTGGATATCGTTTCTGGGATCCTAAAACACAATCAGTGATCAGAAGTAGTGATGTCATTTTCAATAAGTCTAAGATGCATAAATAGCCCATTAAGGAGGCTGAAGTGAGAAGAGTGGTGTTTGAGGATACTCGTCCTCCATTTAGCATGCATAAAAATGTTGCACATAGGGATGTTCAAGAGAATGTCCATTCAGATCAGTCTGCACATGTTCCTGTTCAGCAACCATTGAGATGTTCTGCACGTGTCTCACATCCACCTGAGAGATATGTTCTAGGGTTAGATTTTGTTATGCTAACAAATGTCAATTAGCCTTCTTGCTAGAAAGAGGCTATGCAGATAGAGCATCATGTCAAGAGGGAGCATGCCATGAAGAGTGACTTGGATTCTATTCAGAAGAATGGTACTTGGGATTTAGTACCTTTGCCAAATGGCAAGAAAGATTTACGATGTAAATGGGTATATAAGCTGAAATTCACATCAGATAGTGCTTATCCAAAGTATAAAGCACGACTTGTTGCAAAGGGTTTTAAGCAACAACATGGTGTTGATTTCGAAGAAATCTTCTCTCTAGTGGTCAAGATGACTATCTTGTGCATGTTTCTGGGATTCGTTGCAATGGAGGACTTAGAGCTAGTCCAAATGGATGTGAAAGCTACTTTCTTGCATGGAGATCTTACAGATGAGATCTATATGGAACAATCAGAGGGTCATGTAGTTCCTGGCAAGGAAAGTCTAGTTTGTAAGCTTAAGAAGAGCTTGTATGGACTTAAACAGTGCCCTAGACAATGGTACCAAATGTTTGATGCTTTTATGAATTCTCAATGATATTCTCGAAGTAATGAGGATCATTGCCTCTACACAAAGAGATGCTCAGATGGCAGCTTGATATGCTTGATACTTTATGTCGATGATATGTTGATTGTTGGGAAGTTCTCTTATGATTTGTCACTTCTCAAGAAGAAGTTGAGTCAGACATTTGATATGAAGGATTTGGGGGATGCCAAACATATTCTTGGCATGCACATTACTCGTGATAGGAGTAAAAGATGCATATACTTGTCTCAAAGTGAGTACATATCCAAAGTACTTCACAGGTTCAATATGCAGGGTGGAAAGGCATTGAGTACACCTTTACCCACATATGTGAAATTGAGCAAGCATGATTGCCCAAAATCAAATGAGGAAAAGGAATTCATGACCAAAATTCCTATCAGTCTGTTGTTGGTAGTCTCATGTATGCTATGGTAGCTATGAGACCAGACATTGCATTTGCAGTGGGAGTTGTGATCAGATATATATCTTATCCTGGTAAGAAACATTGGGAAGCGGTCAAGATGATTTTAAGATATCTAAGTGGAAATAAGGAAAAGTGCCTATGCTTAGGTAGAGGGAAAGAATCCATTATTGGTTACACAGATTCTGACTATGCTAGTTGTGTAGACAATCGTAAGTCTACATCAGGGTACATTTTTCATTTTGCTGGAGGTGCTATCTCTTGGAGATCTTGTCTTCAAGAATGTATAGTTATTTCCACCATAGAAGCAGAGTATGTTGCAGCAAGTGAGGGATATAAGGAAACATTGTGGCTTTCTCATCTTGCTTGTGATATGGGTTTACCTCAACATGTACCTCATTTGCTCAGTGATAGTCAGAGTGCCATTGCTTTGGCTAAGAATCTGGTTTATCATGCAAAGACCAAGCACATTGAGGTGAGGTATCATTCATTAGAGATTGCTTAGCCACTGAGCGCATTATTCTTGAGAAGGTTCACACTGGAGATAATGTTGTAGATGCTTTGACTAAATCTCTACCAAAGGATAGCTTTCGACACTCTTGTCACTTGATGCGAGTTACTTGATTCTTGATCTTACATAGTCACTTGTCCACTGTGTAACATGCCCATCAAGTGGGAGGTGTAGTTTGTATACTTACACTCAGGTATTCTTTATCATTTTTTATTTTTTCTCCCATAGTTACTTTGGCCATATTGGCCTTTAGTGGGAGATTGTTATCGTTAGTGTCCATGTGAAAGGCCAAAGGACCATTGGACACTTCTTTGTATATGTTCTTTAATAAAACATATAGTGGCCTGGTCAGCCACAGACTGTATGTTTGACCGCATTTGCAAGACCTAAGAAGTCTGTCTTCGTGCTCCCTATGTACTGTGTTTTTTGTGTATTTTGTAGCATTTGTGCGAAGTACTGTGTGCGGCCTGAGGAGCTTGGTTTTCTACTTCAAGCATATAATCGTAGAGCTCTCGAGGAGGAGAGCGCACTGTGGTGCATCATCATCAAAATACTTCAGTTTCAACCTTTGAACGCACTATCAGAATGCTTGTACAGGCTATTTTGTCTTTTTGTGCCAAAGATATATACCAATTTCAATTTTCCAGTATAAGCGTCTCAAAGTCTACTATAGGTTTAGTAGAACTCATCAAGGTAGTTCTGTTCAACTTTTTCATATACAATCATTTTTATACATCAAGATATTTTAGTCAGTGGCCGTGGCTAAAAGCAGTGATGTATTCCCTATGTTGGCTATTTAGGATAAGTTGGATGGTACCAATTATCCACTATGGGCTTATATGATGCATCATGTATTGGTCGCAAAAGCACTGTGGAACATTGTACGGGGTGTTGAAAAACTTGCTAGTACACCTACAAATACAGATACTAAAGATAATGGAGATGGCATCGAAGTTGATGATATTCCACAGATTCTTATTCGTGTTGCGATTCCTGCTACACCTAGTGCAAAGCGCATTCATTGGCATGGTAGAGATGCTCATGCACATGCATTGATAGCCTTCTCTGTCAAACGTGCCATTATTCCTCACATTCACTCTTGTAGGACAACTAAGGATGCTTGGGATACAATTACCACATTGTACCAAGCTAGGAAGGAGGCTCCTATTGCTTTCCTCCGAAAACAATTTGAGAGTGAGCATATGAATGAAGGTGATTCTATGGATAATTTTCTGAAAAATGTCAAGGATTTGAAGTAAGATTTGATTTTTTCTAATGAAGTCCTTCCTGACAGTTCACTTGTAGAGACTGTTCTGAATGGTCTTCCCAATTGATATCAGAGTTTTGCTTCTATTCTTCGTTTGATGATGAAAGGCAATCCCAAATGCCTTATCATTTGAGGAGTTAGTTTTTGTTCTGTTGTAGGAAGATTAGTATAGGCAAAACAATTCTATTATGCATGTTGTAGATCAAGCTTTCATGGCTAATCAAAAGGGAAAGGTAAATGGAGCTCTTCTACTAGTACGCAAAAATCTGCAAATGCTGCACATTCGAAGAAGGAAGACAAAGATGAGAAGAAATCAGAGAAGAAAAAATTGTTTTTCAAATACTATAAACCAAATGATCATGTTATTAAGAGCTATCCAAAACTCACTACTAAAGAGTCAAAGAAGAAGGAGGCTAGAATGGTTGTTGTAGAAGCCTCCACACTAACAACAGAGTCTGCTAATCTAGTGCAAAATGACGAATCATCGTTTACTACTGTTTGCAGTTTTTATCCATCTTCTCATCAGTAGTGTATGTCCGTAGCAGACTCAGATGTTTGGTACTTTGATAATAGGCCATCCAAACATATTACCTCGCAGCATAGTTTCTTCACTTCACTTGAGCCTGCCCCTACAAGAAATACTATCACATGTGCCAAAAAACATCTTATCCTATTATGGGAGTTGGTAAGATCATTCTAACTACTGCTCATGGTAGTTCTTTTACATTGTTAGATGCTTTATTTGTGCTAGGGATCAAGAAAATTCTATTATGAGTTTTTGCATTAGCCAATATTGGCTTGCTTGTGAAATTTATTGATGATAGATGTATAGTCCATGATGTATCAAATCACGATGTGATTATTACTTCTGGCATTTTATGTTGTGGGCTGTATAAGCTCATAGATTATGAAAACTATGTGAATGATTCAGCATGTGCAGTACATGATTCTCAAGCTATGCTAGATGCAAAGCTTTGGCATGCACGCTTTGGTCATCTGTATTTTGCTAGTTTGCTATGTAGAAATCTGAAATGGTGTCCTCTTTATCGATCCGTTCTATTTTCAGAATCTTCTTCTCTTGAACTCTTTACTAAATTTGGAAATCCAATATTTTGTTTCTATTTTCTATTTTTCTCTTTCTTTTTATGTTTCTCTTTTCTTTTTCTATTTTTTAATTTTTGTTTTTATTTCTTTTTCTTTTTATTTTTGGGTAAGGTTTTTATTTGGTTTCACATCTATGTACAAATTTAATTAAATTAAGGGTTTAGAATTAGATTAAATGGTGAACCTAAGGTTCCAATTTAGGGTTCTTATTTGGAAAAGGTTAGGGTTTGACTATGATTAAGGTCAAACACATCAATTAATGGGTTTATTTACACTTATGGGCTAAAATCCTATGGTTTCTAAGGGTCCAAAGTAGGGTTTCAAGGGTTAAAAGTAGGGTTTCTAAGGGGTCAAAACTAGGATTTTAGGGGTTTAGAGTTAGGTAAATGAGTTATTTACAAATATACAGGTCTAATGCACGAAAATGACATGGTTTCTCATTACGTAGATAATCTAATCAACCAAAACTTGAACAATTCAAAACTCTTATCATCTTCTGGCAGTTAGAATAGCATATCATGATTAAAAAAACAAGAAATAAGCTTGAAAAAAATTCCTGATGCATATTTCCTGAGGGATTTCATCCTGACATTCACCTCCACTAAACTTGCACATCATCCTAGTGGGCCGACCTGCAAAATCCAACTGAAGCATATCAGGATTCTTTTCGAAAAATCTTTTTAGTTTTATGTTTTTATTCTCAATTTTCAAAACATGATTTCATGCAAATTTACAAAGATTAGTACAAATTTTAGAAAATAAAGCAGATGCAAGCTTCACATATGTCCTATTATGTTTTTGCTTCCGCACTCAAATACGTAATCATATGAATAAATCGTAGGCTTGGTAGATCTTTCATTCATTCAACTCATTCAAATCAAGTAGCATACCCTAAGTACTAGCATATACTAAGCTCTACTGACTCAGTTTATAGAATTATACCTTGTTTCCCCTATTTATCTCCCACCGTACAACTCTGCATCAGATCTCTTCTTTCTTTACTTTTTTATTTTTCTTTTTCTCTTTCTTTTTCTTTTGTTCTAAACTTTTCCTTTTTATTTTTATGTTTAAAAGTCGGCCTTGTTGGAGTTAGACATCTGCGGAAGCACACGAACAGCACAAGGAAGAAGAAGAAGCTTGGAGCACAACACACAATATTGAATGTATTACTAGAGAATGTACAAAGATAAGTAGCCCATTAGGGCAATAGGTGTATATATAGGGGGGGAACGTCTTAAAGAGGGAAAAAAGTGCCCCAGCGATCCTACTGTGTTCACATACATCACTACCTAAATATATCAACAAATCTCGCCTGGGAGTGATGCGATGAACAAGGAGCTCGCACTCATGTATAAGGAAGTGCCAAACTATGTGCAAATCACTCCACAAAAGGAAGTAAGCCCAAAGCTTTGCAGAAAGCTTCAAACTTCTCCCTAGGAAGAGCCTTCGTGAAAAGGTCTAGAATGTTTGCCTACGTGGGCACATACGCCAAGCTGATCTCCCCAATAGAGAACCTCTCCCTGACATAATGATAATGCACCTCAACGTGCTTAGTGCGAGCATGGAACACAGGGTTCCTTGCAATTGCCAATGCGCTCTGACTGTTAGTGAAGATGGTGGTGGTAGAGGACTGACCAACACACAAATCAGCCATAAGGCATCGGAGCCACACACACTCAACAGTAGCTGTGAAAGCTTTCCTATACTCAGCCTCACAACTGGAAGTGGCCAAAGTCAGCTGCTTCTTGCTGAACCAAGATATACATGAGCTACCAAGCATGAAGCAAAATCCACTAGTGGACACACGAGTGTCATAGCAACCAGACTAGTCAGAGTCAGAAAAAGCATGCAAATCTGGCGATAATGATCCCCCTTGGGATAAAACAACCTAAGTAGCCAAGTACCACTCAAGTAGTGAAATATGTGCTTAACCACCTGCGAATGCCTGACTCCTGGGCAATGCATCAACCTACTTATCTGTGAGACAACAAATGAATATCTGGCCGAGTAATGCATAAGTAAATCAAGCATCCAACAACCTGCTGATAGAGAAGAACAACATCAAATGCATCTCCAACATCATTAAGACTCAGTCGTAAACCTGTTTCCATAGCAGTGGGAATAGGTTTACAGTCTTTAAGGCCAAAATGGTGCAATAATGTGTCAATATATTTCATTTGAAACAAAGCCATTCCACCATCAACGTGCATGAATTGAATGCCCAAATAATGATGCAAATGCCCCAAATTAGACATCTCAAATGAGGCATGCAAATCAGCCTTAAAATCAGCAATATGCTTCTCAATAGGACCAATGAGCAGCATGGCATCAGCATAGACAAAAATGATCAGAAGCACATCAGTAGCACGCTTAACATATAAGGTGCTTTCAGTTGGACTGTTCTCAAAACCATGTGCAATCAGATAAGCATGTATCCTTTCATACAAAGCACATGGTGCTTGCTTTAAGCCATATAATGCCTTCTTTAGCCTGCACATCTAGTTTTCATGCCCTTTGTGCACAAAGCCATGGGGCTCAAAAACATACACTTCTTCATGCAAGTCACCATTGAGAAATGTTGTTTTAATGTCCAACCAATGTACATTCCAAGCACGATGAGCTGCAAGTGCAGAGATGTACAAACAGTAGTCATTCAGCAAGTAGGTGCAAAGTTCTCATCAAAATCAATGCCTCTTTCTTGTGCATAACCCTTTGCAACAAGCCTAGCCTTATACTTTTCAACTGTACCATCAGGGTTACGCTTCAGCTTGTATACCCACTTAGTCCCAATCGCCTTCTTACCAAGAGGCAAGTCACACAAAGACCAAGTACCATTCTTCATTATAGCATCATATTCAGATTGCATAGCAGCCATCCAGTTTTCTGAATTTTATGCTTCATCAAACGAAAGAGGCTCATTCTCATCACAAAGACTAGATGCAGCCATAACATAGCAATCTGAAGCAAAAAAGGCACTATTAGAGCCTGAACGAGTACAATATGATAGAGGTGCATCTAATTTGCTGTCACGCAAAGTCTGCACTAGCCTTTTTGGCATAGTTTTTGCCTGCTCAATATCAGCTCTCTCATCAACAAGTGCATCATGTAAATTTGCATCAGAAATGGAACGATCTGCATCATCACATGAAACCTGCAAATGTTGAGAAGTTGCCTCATTAGGACCAGCTGTCCACCTGTAAAAAGAGGCAGCAAAGTATCATACATGTCTTTGGAGCTAAAGATGTCTCCTTAGTATATGAGGGCAATGGCTGAATAGCATCTTCCACAAAAACAACATCATGGCTAACCAAAATGCATTTAGTCTGTGGATGATATAGACGATAACCTTTACTTTCAGAACTGTACCCAACAAAAATACATTTTAGTACTTTATCATCCAATTTTCTACGATGTTGTTCAGGCACTAATGCATATGCCAAACAACCAAAAACATGCAGATGAGCAGCAGATGGCTTCCAATCATGCCAAGCCTCATATGGAGTGATAGAGTGTAGTGCTTTAGTGGGACACGTGTTAAGTACATATGCTGCACACATGACATCCTCAAGCCAGAAACTATGTGGTAAAGCCTAACTCTTGACCATATACCTTGCCATCTCCATGAGTGACCTCTTCTTCCGTTCAGCAACTCCATTCTGTTGAGGTGTATACAGCACTGTACACTAGTGTTTTATCCCACATTCAGCCAGAAATGCATTAAAATCAGAAGACATATATTCCCCCCCTCGATCAGAATGGAGGGTGTCCATTGTACATGTTGACAGATTTTCAGCCAAAACCAAAAACTATTTGAAGCACATGAATACTTCGGACTTTGCTTTCAATGGATATACCCATGCATGCCTAGAAAAATCATCAATGAAAGTCATGAAGTAAAGATAATTTCCAAAAGAAGGTGTCTACCTAGGACCACAGACATCACTATGTACAAGCTAGAATTTCTGAGTAGCCCGAACTGAACCATCTTTTGGAAAGGAGGAACGCTGCATTTTGCCCAACATACGGCCTTCACAAACATGTTTTTTGGGTGCCTCAAGTTTGGGCAAAGAGGACACCATTTCAAATTTCTGCAGGCATAGCAAACTAACAAAATTCAGATGACCAAAGCATGCATGCCAAAGCTTTGCATCTGACATAGCCTGAGAATCATGTACTACACATGCCGAATCATTTACAGATCTTTCATAGTCTATGAGCTTATAGAGCCCACAACATCAAATGCCAGAAGCAATAATCACATCGCCATTTGACAGATCATGAACTATACATCTGTCATAAATAAATTTCACAACCAAGCCAATCTTGGCTAATGCACAAACTGATAACATATTTTTCTTGATCCCTGGCAGAAACAAAGCATCTCACAAAGTGAAAGAACTACCATAAGCAATAGTCAAAATGATCTTACCAACTCCCATAACAGGGTAGGAGGAGTTGTTGGCGCATGTAATAGTATTCCCTGTAGGGGCAGGCTCCAGTGAAGAGAAGAAATTGTGTTGCGAGGTAATATGTTTGGTCACCCCACTATCAAAGTACCAAACATCTGAGTCTACTACAGACATGCACTGCTCATGAGAAGATGGTTCAAAACTGCAAACAGTAGTAAATGCCCATTCTTCTTCCTCCACAAGATTAACAGACTTTGTTTTTTGTGTATAGGCCTCTGCAACAACAATTCCAGCCTCTTTCTTCTTTGCCTCTTTAGCAGCCAGTTTTGGATAGTTCTTTATGATATGATCACTTCCTTTACAATACTTGCAAAACAATTTTTGCTTTTGTGATTTCTTTTCATCTTTGTCTTCCTTCTTTGAATGTGTAGAATTAGCAGATTTTTGCTTACCTATTGAAGAGCTCCATTTTCCTTTGCCCTTCTGGCTAGCCATGTAAGCTTGATCTGCAACGCGCATAATGGACCTATTCTGCCTCATTTGATCTTTGTGTAACAGAACAGAGACTAACTCCTCAAATGAAAAGGCATTTGGATTTTCTTTCATCATCAACCGAAGAGTAAACACAAAACTCTCATATGACTCAAGAAGACCATTCAGAATGGTCTACACAAGTGAGCTATCAGTTATAATCTCATGAGTAGAAATCAATTGTTCCTTCAAGTCTTTGATCTTTGTTAGAAAACTGTCCATAGAATCACCTTCATTCATGTGCTCACTCTCCAACTGTTTTTGGAGTAAGCAACACGAGCTTCATTCCTAGCTTGGTACAATATGGTAAGTGTATCCCAAGCATCCTTACCTGTTTTGCAAGAGCGTATGTGAGGAATAATGGCATATTTGATAGACAAAGCTATCAATGCATGTGCCTGGCATCTTTGGCATCCCAAAAAATTTGCTCCTATAGTAGGTGCTGCAGAAATTGCAGCACGAAGAGGAATATGTAGAATATCATCATCTTCGACACATTTGCTTCAGCTTCAGTACTTGTAGTTGTAATAGTTGCAGATGTGATAGGATGTGTTTCAACACCCTGCACAATGTTCCATAGTCCTTTTGCAACCAATACATGTCACATCATATAAGCCCATAATGGGTAGTTGGTACCATCCAACTTATCCTCAACAGCCAACATATGGAATACATCACTACTTTCAGCCATGGCCGATGACTAAAATATCTTGATGCAAAAAATTGACTGTATCTCAAAAAGTTGAACAAAACTGCCCATATAAATTTTGCTAGACCTTTAGGAGACTTTGAGATGCTTATACTAGCGAACCGAAACTGGTATATACCTTTGGCACAAAAAGACAAAATAGCCTACACAATCACTGTGATAGTGCGTGCGGAGGCCAAGACGAGCTCAGATCGCGATTTCGACACCAGAGAGCAAAGATGTTTTGACCTTGGAAACACACTAAGTATGCTCACCAAAATTCATGTGATTTTGACACTACAATTGGAGAGGTTTTGACGATGCTCTAGATGAAGCGGTGACCTGCTCTGATACCAATTGTTGGAGTTAGATGTCTGCGGAAGCACGTGAACAAAACAAGGAAGAAGAAGAAACTTTGAGCACAACATACAATACTGAATGTATTACTAGAGAATGTAGCCCGCTAGGGCAATAGGCGTATATACAAGCCGGGGGAAAAAACCTCCTAAAGAGGTAAAAATGTGCCCGGGCGGTCCTAATGTGTTCTCACACATCACTACCTAAATATATCAACAGGCCTATGCCAAAATTGGGTGAAATTCATGGACTTGCCTACCTAATCAAGTTTATCCCCCTGTCTGTCGACCCAACATAGTGCATGACACCAGCCATGAAATCCATTTCAGCTCGTGGCTTTTACCACCTGCCCAGAGTGACTCCACCCGCCTACCGACCCATATAGGCACATGACAACATATAGGTTAGGTGTGTGATGAAATTAGCATCAGCTCATGGCCTTGATTACCTAACCAAGGTTGTTCTACCCACCTACTAGCCCATCATAGTGCACTAAAAACACATGCACATACATATACTGCTAGCTTGTGTATGAAGCTTTTCCCGAATCATGATCTATGTGGAGGTAGGATCTCACAAGAAATAAATAGTAGGATCCAAAGAATCCCAGTCACTAAGCGTTCAAATCTATCAGCATATACACGCACTTAGTTAAAGTATGCCATCACATTCCCAAGTTTAACTCCCAAAAGTCTCTAGTTTGATAATTGATTCTATTCATATCATTTCTAGTCCTTCATGCTTCACACAAAACCATAACAAATGTTTGCCATCTTGATCCCTACTTAATTTTCTTAACTTGTATAGATCGTTAACACATTTATTAGACACAAAGATGCAATGCATGTGTTCTTTTTAAAGAAATTAGAATTTAAATTGGAAGTGTTTCACCTGATCATGTTGGTTTATCTTCAATCTTTCTCGATCCACCTTTTCTTCAAATCTTGATTTATTTTTCTTCATCAACACTAGCATCAACATCATCAGCATCCTCCAGTAGTTCTTGCTCAATCTCATAATCCGCATCATTTTTTTTCTTGAACAATTTTATCCTCTTTCCTGCAATCAAAGACCTCAAAGGAGTACTCTCAAGTTTGTGAAGTGCATACGTTCCATTCTCAAAAACTGACATCACTACATATGGCCCAAACCATCGTTTAGTCAAATTTTTCCTATCATCATATGGACTATCAAATGTACTATTGTACACCAACACCCAATCATCTATCTGGATCTTACATGGTTTGGGTCGATGAGTTTTGTCAAAATGAATCTTGTTTGTCAACCTAGACTCCATCTTCTAGACTGCTTCTCTCAATTTTTTGTTTCCTTGCTCTAACTGTTTGATTCTCAATTATAAACGTTCTTCTCTCATCATTCCATCATTCCATGGGAGTGTTAAACATGTCAATATCTAATTCTAGATGGGGAAGATTGATTTTTGACAGTACATCAGTTTAGCAGGCATGAAACCTGTGGACTGAGTATACGTCATCCTATTCGCCCATAACATGAATGGAAGAAATCTAAGCCATTGCTTTATGTCATCATTGTAGGCCTTAGACATTGCCTTCACGATGGAAGGGTGATTTCTCTCAATCTTTCCATTTGCCTCAGGGTTATAGGCAATAGTGAGAGACAATCAAATTCCATGACAATCAAAGAACTCTTTTGCCTCTCTTGCATCTAACTCTCCCCTATCTACAACCACCTTCTCAACATAACAAATCTTGAAATTACTTCTTCTAAAAGGAATGTGCATACATTATAATTCATCTTTGTACGAAGAGCTCGACCCTCTACATCGTTGGTCAAGTCCTCTCTAGCAAGTACAATATACCTCATCTGATCTATCCCCTTGGGCATGGTTACAAGGTCGACCACCCACTTGTAATGAATACAAAGAGGGTAAGTCCGATGTAACGGGTCTCTATGCTTGACTGATGAATGCACCTAGAATGTGGCATAAGTGTCTACAAAAATCTCTCACACTCATGAGAGACTTTGTGACCTTATTAGCAGGTCACAAAATCCTTTGTGACCTGCCCATAAGGTCTCATGCATCTCTCTCATCACCTTGATCTGAAGACTCCTAGTAGTCAGTACCCTCTGTGGACTCGTTACCTTGCCTTTAGTGTGTTGCCAAATAAGTTTTGAAGGAGATGGTGGATAATCACAAGAGATGAATTGGTGCAGCTGAAACCTGCTTCAGACTTTCTTTAATTGATGGCTAGAGGGTGTTGTTGGACTCTTTAGCTAGATAACAAGCATAAGTAATCACATATGTTGCTTGGAAGATGATGCAGTAATGATAGGATCAAAATAGATAGGTAGGCATATGATCCAAGGTCCAAAACTTGTGCTATTTTGGTTGAGACACCTACTCATACTTTTGCACCATTCTCTAAGCACAGCAGCAATTAATAAAATTCCTTTTGGGGAACTTCAATCAACTTAACAAGCTACCAATCATGAGTGAAATCATCTAAAAAAATGGACCATATGTAGAGAATTATGTTTAGAAAATTAAATCCCAACTTTTATGGGCCTTGAGAGTCACAGACTAGTCAGTAATGATTGATTAATATCTGACGATCATGAGAAGCATTACCAATGAAACTTTGTAGGATTAAAGTAGAAATTATGCCAAAGATGTCGTGCTTTAAATCACATGAAATCATCCATTATACAATGAGAACCAGGTCAAAAAACTTCGCTCTTCTAATGGAGTGTGCCAAAGATATGAGAGTAGGAAGTAATGAGCATGTATGTATTAAATCATGTAAAAGTACAATGTCATTGGCAATACGTCATTGCACAATGATTGAGATATGAGTAAGCTATGAGGTGATCTCCTCTTCTCAATGAAAGTACATGAATATGATCTCTGAAGCTCAAGATCCATGCAGGCATTTCATATCCTCTTTTATAGCTTTTTGTTGGAGCCAAGGATTTGAATTCAAATTCAAATCTCTACCAATAAAGTGCATCCTAAAGTATAGGATTGATTCTCTCTTGAGTCAAATACCAAAAGTTACAAGACTAGATGCTTCCTAACTCCTCGTGGGTTTAATGACCTTTTATGAATGTAATTTAGAAGCAAAGTTACAAGAGGTTGTACATATGAAGCCTTCCATGTGTAATGTCAATACATCAAACTCATGTGAGGTGATCAAGTGTGTAGGCTTGGGCTTAATTGCACCAACAGCTCCCCCTAAAGCCTAACATGCTTGATCTTCATTTCTCCTAGATCTCTTGCAGCCCAATCATCAGTTTGAATCTGTTCATCTTTGTTGCATCCAATGCTTTGGTGAGTACATTTGCACATTGCAATTGAGTTGATACATAAGATAATTGGATATCCTTGCTAAGTAATTTCTCCCTAACATAATGATAGTGCACTTCAATGTGCTTAGTCCTGGCATGGTACACAAGATTAGCAGCCAAATGAAGTGAACTAGTGTTATCTCCAAAGATAATTGGAGTGTAGGAAGGTATCTCCAAATCTTCATACAATTTCTTAAGCCATATAGCTTTTTGAGTTGCATTTGTCGAGCCTCTATATTCTGCTTCTATGGAAGATAAGGCCAAAGATGGTTGCTTCTTGGATGACCAAGATATGATTTTTGAACCTGCAAAAGATAGGTACCCTCAAGTGCCCCTCATATCATCCTTGGAGCCAACCCTAATTGCATCAGAATATAACTTTTTATCTATGTTGGAGGTAAAGGGGTAGAGCAATCCCTCATTCATTGTACCCTTTAGATAGTTAAGCACCCTCTTTGCAGCTTCCATGTGTGGCTTCCTTGGTACATGCATGAATTGACTTAATGTACTTACTACATAAGCAATATCTACTCTTGTCAAAGTAGCATAATTAATGGAACCAAGGATTTGAATTCAAATTTGAATCTCTACCAATAAAGTGCATCCTAAAGTATAGGATTGATTCTCTCTTGATTTAACTACCAAAAGGTACGAGCCTATATGCTTCCTAACTCCTTAAGGACCTTTTACAAATGTTATTTAGAAGCAAAGTTACAAGAGCTTGTACATATGAAGCCTTCCATGTGTAATTTCAATACGTCAAACTCGTGTGAGGTGATCAAGTGTGTAGGCTTGGACTTAATTGCACCAACAATAAGTCCATCCTTCAAGAAAAAGTTGAAATAAGTTTTCCTACTAGATCTATACTTATTTGTGGACCAGCGTAGGGAAGGATTCAATGTACTCAGATAATTTCCTATGTCTTTCCACTCACATCATATTCATTCTCATGGAATTTCTCATATACATACACTAATGTATCATATATCATCATGTGTGTTGCTCTTTCTAACTCATCATTTTCATTAGAATCATCATCGAATTTTGCTCTTGGAAGCATATTAGCCACCGTACTTAACTTCCCAGCTTTGTGAACAAAAGTGGGATTTATAAAATTTACATACGAGATCCACCTAAGCATAGTAATATCCGAAGAAGAAAAATTTCTATTATACCAATCAATGGAAGAAAAATCAATCTCAACTAGCACATTTGCTCCAATGAAATATTCTTTATCAGTCTTTAAGGCAATCACTAGCCCCCATAGCTCTCTCTTTATCTGTGGATATTTTCTTTGAGTGTCATGTAAAATCTTTGCACCGAAGCGAACTGCATATCTCTGACCCTCATCATCATCTTATCCTATGATCGATCATATCCCGATAGGACTAGTATCAATAGTCAAAAGGATAGGCCTCTAACCCGAATAATCAACACACTTCAAAATTGGGGCTTCAATTAGCAGTTTCTTCAATTTACACATCACTTTCTCTGTCCAAAACAACTTCTTTCTCTTTCTCAAAAGAGCATGCAAAGGGTTTGGAATGTGAGCAAAGTGAGGAATTCATATCACGTAGAATAAAAAGGCTCCAAAGAACCTCCTCACCTCACTGACATTACAACACACCTTAGAAATCTTGCTAATGGCATCAACTCTCTACAGGTATGGCTTGCGGCCATAGTGTCCACACTCATGTCCCACTTGAGAACCTCGTCAACTCCAAAAATAGATTTCTCTAGAGAAAATCTTAGCCCTACCTCTTCAAATTTCTCAAAGATTTTCTTACAATCAAAGATATGGCTTCTAACAAACTTTGTGCATCCAGAAGAATCTAAACTCTCATCCTTCACTCTTTCCTCACATCCCTTTATCAGAATATCATCGATAAAAGGCATAGTCATGGAAGGTATAAAGTCTCGTAGGACCAGGTTTATGGCATTCATCATGTGAGCCATAGAATTTGTTGCTTCCTAGGACAAGGTACACATGTGTACAAGGCCCAATGGAGTCTTCATCGTCGTTATGTCTCTGCTCTCAATAGCCAACTAAAATTGGTTATATCCTGAATATAGATCACCCATGGAGTAGATGGAATCCCTAGAAAATGCTTTTGCAAGCTTATCTACTATAGGTCTTATCCCTACATTTCTTATTGTGACTTTGTTTATAGGCTATAGATCCTGGATGAAATAAAGTTTCCCAATCTTCTTTGGCACTGTGAACCACCTATTCAAATATGGAGCCGAAGATGGTTCCAATATTTGCATGGATATCTTTTCCTTAAATAGTCTCATCAACTCAGGTAAGGGAGCCTTTGGGACTAGTAGAGGCTAAATATTCAATGGTATATATGGCACTGTAAAGATAATCATGGGTGGTAATTGTTTTGGATCTGTATAGCCTATCATGTGGGAAAAGTGCTAATGCTTTCTCGTGTTTCTTGATGACTTCTATGAACTTTTCTTTCTCTTTTTCTCTTAGGAATCATCTTTCTCCAAACTTTATCTCTTTATAAGCCTTATTAGTAAAATGATGCCCTATAAGCTCTTGTCCTCTTAGCATAGGGTCATTAGAGACTCTCAAATATTTCTCATGATTATCATCTTGCAAAGGTTGGGCTTTGGGTTTCACTTTCTTCTCAACAGTCTCATACTTCGTGTTCACATTCACTTCATCCTCACTCAAGAACTCATCAATCATTTCATACTCTTGGATAGAATTGAGCATGATAATTTTTTTATTTTTCATTCCTCTCAAAGGCTTGCTCAAATTCTTCCAGAATACTCAAAATTCTTTCCAACTAGATCATGTATTCAATTTTCTCATAAGGTAACATCAAACCTAAATTTTTATAATGTTTTTCATTTATCTTTTTAAATTTGTTTGAAACATTTTCCTTTTGTAAACAAATGAATTTGAATTTAGACGAATAAATAGAAAAACTCTCAAAGCTATCTAGGGGATCGTGTGAGACATTAAACCAAACCCCACTGTTGTCTCACTCAATAGTGGATCCTAAGAGAAATTTTGATCAGTAGAAGCTACATACTCTCCTACAGGGATACAATCATAATGGTCATAAGAGTTAATGGGTCGCTTTCTCAAATTTTTTCTGTTTCTTTATTGATTTGGGCACATTTTCATTACTTGTAAGGAATCAAGACTAGATCTAGATCCGATTCTGGCATAAGTAGATCCATCATCCATCTCCTTGGTTTCCATCCACACTTTGGCTATAAAAGGTTATCACCGTGCAAGTTGTTACCTTCATCATTAGAAGTGTAAATCATACCACACACATCTCTTTGCCCCTCCAAACCCGCCAGTTGTTCGTCTATTTTCTTGCTAAGAATCTCAAGCTGCAACTCCATTAGTGAGTGCGAAGTGGATGCAACATTAACAAAAGCTGATGCTACATTCACATTTGGAATTGCTGGAAGAGGTGCCCCCCTAGGTGGTTGTGGAGCTGAGTATGAGGCTCTATCATATAATATAGCCTGCCATTGCCTCATCTAGGCAACTGCTTCTCTTTCTATCCTAACTATGGCCCAATCTTCTCTCAATCCAAACCTTTCACCACACTCTTCTATCCTTCTCTCGACTTCAGTCCTATCTTCAAGACTTAAGATCTTGGGAAGGGAAATTACTAAATGATGCTTTAATGAATCCAAGTTAGCCTCAGGAAGCTAGGTGTACCTTCTCAAAAACTCATTCTAGAGGTGAGTACGGGAAGCACTGGGTTTCAGGAAATGTACCCACCATAGGAACCCCTCTCTATTGTGTTTAGAGAAATCTTCTAAATAGAATAACTTATGTAGTTCATTTCTAAATTCCAGCAATGTCTTTCCTATGTACACTAATATGGATGCCAAGATTGATCCTGAGACTACCCAAATGAAGTAATCGGTAAACATTTCTTCAGGTAGCCCATAGATATGTGTTTGGTCCTTGTTGACAATCAAGGTCACACACAAGCATGGAAGCTCATCAATGAAGAGGAAACACAAGAAAAAGGAGCATGTAGGGAGCTCCAAGAAGCACATGTCAAAATTTTAGAAGAAATCCCTATAAAAATAGTGATTTTTATCACTAAAAACCATTGTAGATACCATTTTCCATTTTTGTAACTCCATTTTGTTCAAGCCTAGGAGTCCTTGAGCTTGCATATTAGAAGTATCATCCTACCAGTTTTCATAATTTTTAGACTCTGTTTGAGCCCCCAAATAAGCCTTGGAACCTATTTTTTAACTAGGCTGGACACTAGGTCCGGACAGGGCCAAAACTACTCAAAAAACTATAAAAAGGACTAGAGAGCTCATTTTTGGGGGTTAGCTTGTTGTAGATTTCAGCTTTGTAAGAGATTTCTTTTGTAATTGAAGATCTTCCATTATTCCACTCTTTGCTCTTACTTTGTGCGCGCGTGTGTGTATGTGTGTGCATGCTTGTGTGTTTTCACTCACGCACTTGTGCCATCACTTGCTCTTGGTCTTCATAGCGGTCCTCACGTCTCCGTGGATTGACATTTATGAGGTGAAACTCCCCACGTTGGTACTCACCATTGTGCTAGAGTGACACCAAATTTGGCCCGTTGCTGGGGAGAGAGCTTGGAGGATGAGCATGTGATGGTAATACGTAGAGTAGCGACATTGGAAGGTAAAAAATCACCATTTTCAGTTCAGTTTCTAAGTCTTGCTTCATCTTCATCATCATCATCACCTCCGTCTTCTCCCATCTTCATCTTCTCTATTTTTTTCATTTTTCGACAGTACATTCACTCGTTCTTTACTCATGACTATGAGAAAGAAGCGCAGGGGGAGTTGAGAACCAAAAACACTAAAGAAAAACACTTGAAAAACTCTCAAAAACACCAAAATCTAGGCGCCAGTATTGCAGAGTGACAAGAACAGTGTCTAGTATCGTGCAGGTGGTATCGCCGGTTTGGAGATAGATTTTGCATCTATAGGCTAATAGGAGTGACAAGGAGGACACAAGGTACACATATCTACAGAAAACTTTGAATTTGGGCTTAAAAATCTCCAAGTATCGTGTCCGATTGAGTTTTGGTATCGCGATACCTGAATTCCCGAGTATCGTGATACTTGTCGAGGTATCGTATCCTGCATGCCCACTTGAGGTATTGCGATACCATTCTGGTATCGTATCGTCAAGTGCTGGTATCGCGATCGTGGTCATCCCAGTGGTATCGTATCGCGGTCCACCTAGTATCCTATCGTTGATCGAGCGGTATCGTATCGTGCCTATTCTAGTATCGTATCATGCAAAAAAGTGGTATCGTTTGTCTGACCCTTTGGTATCATAACGTCCCTTACCTTGGTATTGTATTGTGAGCAATCTAGTATCGTATCGTCCATTAACTTGGTATCGTATCGTCCAATGCAGAGGTATCGTATCGTGTGATTTCTGGTATTGTATCGTGAGGTTGGTATCATATCGTGGACTTGGTGGTATCCTCTAGGGAGTGGTATCATATCGTCTAAGATGGTATCGTCCATAATGGTATCGCGTAGAAAGTTTGGTATCATATCGCTTGTCCTGAGGTACTCCTAGAGGGATCCTATTTCCCTGTTTTAACCCGATGAACCCTGAACTGGCATAACTTTCTCATATGAAATCCGTTCGGAGTGATTTTGGGCTCGTTGGAAAGCTCGTGGGGAGTATTAGATAGGGTATTTTGAAGTTGACCCTCAGGTTGGACTAGGAAGAAAGGGGTTCCACAAGATTTTGAGCAATTCAAAGGAAAATTTTGGACTTGTAGACAAGGCTTATGAACCTAAGCTCAAGTTGATACTTAGGAAGAGATAGATAAAGTACCAAATCACTTGAAACTAAGGTCAACCGCACAACCAAGTCAGGGACTCACAACTGAGTGGTTAACACTACGTGCTAAGTTCATAGACAAGTGAATCAAAAATGTCATTTAACTGGGAGAGACTCTTGGCTTCTGAAGACATGCATGGATCCATACCTAGGGAAGGTCTTATGTCTAGAGTGGAAGGGGAATATAGGATGTCTCTTCAATACGTATCCACTAACCTGCGAGGAATACCCATCTACCTCGATGGTCTATACAGGTCAGTAGCAAGAATGAGAAACACTACTGAATTAGAAATAGTTCCAAGACCAACTGTCAAGTACGAAGATGGAGTCTACATGGACAAGATGGGCCAGATCAACTGAAAACCCTGATCAGATTAATGAAAGAGGAGAGTTAGCTCGAGATCATGCAACTACCTCACAAAACCCATTCGAGACCCAGCAAAGAACAAAAAATGTGATGTTAGGAAAAATGATCGAAGGTAGTATACCCAATAGACCACATGAGCAATTCACCATGTCAAGAATCAACCCCCACGGCCACACTAGCCAGAGAATGGGAAATATGAATAGACCTACCTTTAGGACAGA
The DNA here is from genome assembly GCA_020310875.1 of Ceratopteris richardii. NCBI lineage: Eukaryota > Viridiplantae > Streptophyta > Polypodiopsida > Polypodiales > Pteridaceae > Ceratopteris > Ceratopteris richardii. The sequence continues at coordinate 126,790,969 of CM035415.1, forward strand.
ACTGCCCCAAGGTGTCCCCATCATAATGCAATCCCCAGAGCCAGACAAAAGAGTAAGACCAATCCAATTGGCCAAATGTATGTGAAAGCGTTATGATGGCACAGGAGAGCCCTATGACCACATTGTAGAATTCAAGAAGGTGTTGCGAGGGGAGCAAGTGGATGAATTTTTCATGCAATATGAAACCTTTGGGCTAACCCTCACGGGAATAGCGTTAACTTGGTTTCGATCCTTGGATCCAAGTTGCTTTGGCCATATCGAACATTTCTTCCAAGAAGTTATTTGGGAATTCACTAAGCAAGGGATCAAGCACAATTCTTCATCCTTACTACATAGTTTCAAACAAGATCCTAGTGAGACAGTAAAAAATGCGACACGAAGATTTAATCAATATGTAGACCGATTCCCTGTAACAGAGAGACCTTCTCAAGAGAAAATGATATCCCTATTTTTAGAAGGTCTAACCAACAGAACATTGAGAATCTTGGTATATGTAAAACGGTTGCAAACTCTGAGTGAGTGTCTTCAAGAGTGCATAGATTTGGAAGACAACTTAGCTGAGGATCTCAGAATCACACAAGATCCTACCAAAACAGAGGATACAAAGAGCAATGAGACTTCTACTTCGAGTTATGTGGAGGAAGTGGCAGAGTTAGTGGCCAAGAAATTAGGAGTACAAGAACAAAGGAACTACCAAAACTCCTCCTTGAGAGTGCCGATGTTAGGAAGTTGCACATTTTGTGGTGGAGATCATCCATCTCATGTCTACACCAGAGAAGGATTAGGGTTAGCACGACCTTACCCTTACAATAGACAACCAACTCAGGAGCCTAACACGTACTCTTATAATGAGCAGAAGTACCCCAATCACAACAGTGAAAAGTATCCAATGAGTAGACAGCCACGACCCTTTGTACCACCCCAAGGTAGACCATATGGGTACCCTCCTAGAGAACAAGGCATAGAAGTTCCTAGGTATAACCCATGTCTAGAACCTCGAGGAGCAACTAGACCGCATGAACATGGAGGATATAACCAACCTCAACCTATACCACGACAACAACCACCCCACCCACCAACTCCGATACAAGGGCAGAACCTCACAATACAAGTCCTTTGTCTTGAGTGTGGCAAAGAACAGCTCCTAAGAGATTGTCCTGGACATCCCTCTAGTGCACCAAAGGTTACACCCGTTAATGTAGTAGGCCTAGTAGGGGATTCAAGTTCTAGTAGCGATAATGTGGCTCCTATACATGCAGTTACTAGGGCACAAGCCTTACAAAAAGCTAAACTAGCTGAGCAATCAGAGCCAAGTGAGTCAGGAGAACCTAGTAAGAATAGAACAAGAACATGGAAGGATACTAGAGAAAAGGCCAATCATAAGTGGAATAAAAAGTTATCCGAACTAAAAGAAAGCCTGAAAGATGCAAGAACAAAAATAGAAGATATTGCCTCTCAAAATCTCTCACATGCTAAAACTCCACCCACACCACCTCATTCCCAACCTCATCCCCACCCACCAACCACTGTAAGTAGACCACCACAACCAAGGTCTGTTCTTGCAGATCCAACCCCAGAAGACTTGGACATGATGTTCAAGGCATACCATGCTCGACTTCAAGAAGGGCCAACACCTGCAAACCTAGACAAGAGCTACCCTAGAGCAGATCCAGAGATTGAACGGACAAAAATGTGCATAAAAATGGTGGAACTAGCTCAAACTATGTTCGAGGCCAATCAATCGTTCAATCAGACAAATGCTATTACACCGGGTTTGCACTTCCAGGGCTTACTAGATAGATTAGAGTAGTTGGTAAATAAACCTCAAGATTCTTTACCTCCACAGGCTCAACCAACTATTGAAAGAGAAAGCTCATCACCAAATAAAGCCTATGTTCCTGACTCCATAAATGAGGGAGAACCTCTTTCAATTCAACAACACTCTCAAAAGTACTTGCGGGAAATACAAGAAGAGAAATGGGCCAAGGAGAAGGATAATCCCCCTCCTATTCACTCTAAGCATAAAGTTCCAGAGATACCTCTAGACAAAATAGGGGACATGAACGAAGGTGAGGAAGGAAATACTTATCTCCCGATCACTTACCAAGGTTACACAACCAAAGCGATCATAGATTCTGGTGCTGGTGTTGCTATTGCGAACACTTCCCTGTGGAAGCAATGGGGTAAACCCGCATTAAGACCAACTAGAATGAAGCTTCACATGGTTGATGGCCATGTGGAAAGACGTCTAGGATTGCTAGAAGGGATAACTCTAACCACTTGTGGTGTAGAGTTTGAGCACACCTTTGCTATATGTGACTTTGATAAAACTAATACCTATGAAATGATCCTAGGAAGACCCTTCCTACGACAACAGCAAGTTGTACAAGATTGGGGAACCAACTCCTTGTACTTGCCGCGCTTAGGGGTCACAACCAAGGTCAATTTGAAGGATTACACCTTCAGAGATGTACCACCCCTACAGTGGAATCCTATCCACAAGGAGCAAGGAGATATAATCTCTGTGCATTCTAAAAGTTCATCTAATACATCTTGGATGCATGAAGATACTCATTTGTGGATGTGCAAGGTCGCGAAGGAAGAGGAAAAACACTTAAAAACAAGAGAAAAAGGAACTTCTCCAAGAGATAGACCAGTTAAAGACCCAGCGTATACACCGATGATCTTTCCAGATGAGGAATTTGAGCCACATGGTTGGGTGAAATCTTAGCTACCATGGACATTGCAGTGAATGAAGAACAGTGGACACCTCATTGTGATAAGGAGGGTTATGATATTTCAATGTTTATGTATCAGCCCTTGCTAGAAGAATGTGACCCTAGTGACTTCATAGAAGAAGAAGAGAACGAAGACAATCTAGAGTCCATTGTGATCGATAGCTGCTTTCATTCAGAGAAGCACTATCTAAAAGATATACGAGTATTTACCCAAAAAGAAGAAGAACCTCTCACAAGCATCAAAACGGTAAATTCAAAGGATGGGAGTGAAGGTAGTCAAAGGAAAAAGAAAAGAAAAACAGTGAAGCAAGAAGAGAAGGAATCATTGTTCGAAGTACCAAAGAATTTCAAGAAATACAAAGTTGAGGACCGAAAAATTTTGGTACGAATGCCTAAGAGAGAGGCCACCACAGAAGAAGCGTATGATAACAAAGAAAAGACCAAAAAAGTCATAGTCACCATTGAAGAAAACGAAGAGAGATGTACATACATAGGAGATGACCTAAGTAAAGAAGAAGAAGCAGAGTTGGTAGCCCTGTTAAGGGAATATAGGGACGTGTTTGCATGGCACTATAGAGACTTGAAGGGAGTAGATCTGAAGGTTTGTTCTCATACGATCCCATGATAGCAGATGCCAAGCCCACCAAACAAAAGCCCTACACATATAATGACACTTATGCAGCCAAAATAAAAGAAGAAATCGACACATTGATTGAAGCTAGATTTATATATCAGATTGAGCATACTGAATGGGTGTCCCCCATTGTAGCGGTACCCAAGAAGAATGGGAAGTTGCGTGTATGTATTAACCTTAAAAAAGTCAATGCTGCCACAGTAAGAGATAGCTATCCACTTCCAATCACTGATCATTTATTGGAGTGTGTTGCAGGCAAGGAAGTTTATAGATTCCTTGATGGATTTTCGGGCTACAACCAAGTAGCTATTTCCACAGAAGATCAACATAAAATGGTGTTTTCCACAGAGTGGGGAGTCTTTGCATTTCATGTGATGCCATTTGGGCTCACCAATGCATCTGCAACATTCCAAAGACTCATGTGTCATTTCTTCAAAGATTTCTTGCGAAAAATCTTAGAAGTATATGTGGATGATTTATGTGCTCATTCCCAAGAAAGGAGATGTAACATCCCTGAGCTCAGACATATCTTCAACAAGTGTAGAGACTATTGAGTGTGTCTGAACCCATAAAAGTGTGTGTTCATGGTACGTCAAGGTAAAATCTTAGGTCATATTGTTTCGAAGAATGGAATATCAACAGATGAGGACAAAGTAAGAGCCATAGCTGAGTTGCTGAGGCCAAGGAATGTTAAAGAGGTACAAGACTTTATGGGACATTGTGGATATTATCGTAGGTTTATTCACATGTATGCAATTATAGCTAAGCCTCTTTATGCCTTGTTGACAAAGTTTGAGTGGAACGACGAATGCGAGAAGTCCTTCAATGAGTTGAAGAAACGCTTGTGCACAACACCAATACTGACCACTCCTAATTGGAATAAGCCATTCCATGTACATGTGGATGCATCCAATTATGCAATAGGATGTGTGTTGTCACAAACCATAGGTGAAGGCAATCTAGATTTGCCCATAGCATATGCAACCAGACAACTAAATGCTGCACAATGAAATTATACAACAACCGAGAGAGAAGGCTTAGGCATGGTGTATGTTGTAAAAAAGTTTAGACACTACCTATTGGCCAACAAGTTCAAGTTTTTCACTGATCATCAAGCTTTATTATACTTGGTCAATAAACCTTACAATACAGGACGTCTAGTAAGATGGCTCCTCTTACTAATGGAATATTACTTTGAAGTGGTTGTCAGGAAAGGTAAGACCCACCTTAGGGCAGATCATCTTTCTCGCATCACTTCAGGAGAGTCACAGCAAGGAGTGTTTGATGAATTGCCCGATGCTTATCTGTTCAATCTAGAAGTTGTTCCTAAATGGGCAAATAAGTTGGTACCAGTCCTAACCTTCGGACCTGCAAACAAGAATGTGAAGACGAACAAGGATGAAATTGTACGGTCACAAAGCTATCAAATATTGGCAGGAAGCATGTATAAACAAGACATGGAAGGTGTTCTAGCTTGTTGTGTCGAGGATGATTAGCATAGTAGTTGGTTGCAACAAGCCCACGAAGGATTTCTAGGGAATCACTATGTTAAACAACGAACATTGAAAAATCTAAAATGTTTAGGAGTGTATTGGCCTAGCATGGACAAAGAAATACATGAGTGGATTAAGAATTGTCCGGTGTGCAAAGAGAGACCCCCAGTGGAGCATGCTACCCTTTATCACATATCATTAATTCGAGATTGGAGTGCTCCATTGGTAGAATTCATGAGAGCAGGAACATTACCCAATGAAGCTAGTCTAGCAAGGAAACGAAGCATAGAGCAAGAAGCTCAAGACTACCCCCTCATAGGCGACAACCTATACCGAAGAGGCAGAGATGATTACTTAAGATTGTGCGTTCATGAATCACACTATTTGAAAATCTTAGAAATTTCCCATAGCAATGTTGCAGGCCGACATTTTGGTCCTGACCGAGTAATTAAGACTATTCTATTCTTAGGACTTTGGTGGCCCACTCTTCATATGGATGCACATACCTATGTGAACAAATGTGACACATACCAACGTGCCCAGTACCCAATTAGAAAAGATGAGATGCCTTTGAGGCCAATGATGGGAGGACGTGCATTCTCAAAGTGGGGCATAGACTTTGTAGGTCCTATTAACCCCCCAGTTAGAACTCCCATGCCGAATACATTATTGTAGCCATAGATTACCTTACAAAGTGAGTAGAAGTCAAAGCCACAACAAAGAATGATGCTCAAACAACAGCTAAGTTCTTATTTGAGAATGTGTTCACGAGATATGGACTTCCAATAGAGTTAGTAAGTGATAGAGGAACACACTTCTTGAATGAATTCATTGAAAATCTTCTCCAAGAATTCTTGGTGATACATAAGAAGTCTGCCCCCTATCATCCACAAGCTAATGGACAAGCTGAGAGCACAAATAAGATATATGTAATGTACTGAAAAAACTAGTAAATAACAAACGCTCTGATTGAGACAAACAACTTCATCATGCTGTTTGGGCTTATCGATTTGCCTACAAAATGGTACTCAATGCCCCCCCCATTTCAAATGGTCTTCGGACATAATGCAGTGCTACCATTGGAGTTCCTAATCCCGGCCTTGAAAGTAGCACAAGCATACGAGTGGAATGGACACAAGTTATCCTCTAGGATCTTTGATCTCGAACGCTTAGGTGAGACAAGGTGTTGACAATCAAGGTCACACACAAGCATGGAAGCTCATCAATGAAGAGGAAACACAAGAAGAAGGAGCATGTAGGGAGCTCCAAGAAGCACATGTCAAATTTTCAGAAGAAATCCCTATAAAAATAGTGATTTTTATCACTAAAAACCATTGTAAATACCATTTTCCATTTTTGTAACTCCATTGTGTTCAAGCCAAGGAGTCCTTGAGCTTGAGGAGTATTAGAAGTATCATCCTACCACTTTTCATAATTTTTAGACTCCCTTTCAGCCCCCAAATAAGCCTTGGAACCTATTTTTTAACTAGGCTGGACACTAGGTTTGGACAGGGCCAAAACTACTCAAAAAACTATAAAAAGGGCTGGAGAGCTCATTTTTGGGGGTTAGCTTGTTGTAGATTTCAGCTTTGTAAGAGATTTCTTTTGTAATTGAAGATCTTCCATTGTTCCACTCTTTGCTCTTACTTTGTGCGCATGTGTGTATGTATGTGTATGCATGTTTGTATGCTTTCACTCACGCACTTGTGCACTCCACATGCTCTTGGTCTTCATACCGGTCCTCACGTCTCCACGGATTGACATTTATGAGGTGAAGCTCCTCACGTTGGTACTTGCCATTGTGCTAGAGTGACACCAAATTTGGCGACGTTGCCGGGGAGTACGTGGAGTATTGGTCCTCACATAAATGTCAATCCGTGGAGACGTGAGGACCGGTATGAAGACCAAGAGCAAGTGATGGCACAAGTGCATGAGTGAAAGCACACAAGCATGCACACACACGTGCACAAAGTAAGAGCAAAGAGTGGAACAATGGAAGATCTTCAATTACAAAAGAAATCTCTTACAAAGCTGAAATCTACAACAAGCTAACCCCCAAAAATGAGCTCTCCAGCCCTTTTTATAGTTTTTTTGAGTAGTTTTGGCCCTATCCAAACCTACTGTCCGGCCTAGTTAAAAAATAGGTTCCAAGGCTTATTTGCGAGCTCAAACGGAGTCTAAAAATTATGAAAACCGGTAGGATGATACTTCCAATACTCCTTAACCTCAAGGACTCCTAGGCTTGAAAACAATGGAGTTACAAAAATGGAAAATGGTATTTACAATGGTTTTTAGTGATAAAAATCACTATTTTTATAGGGATTTCTTCTGAAAATTTGACATGTGCTTCTTGGAGCTCCCTACATGCTCCTTCTTCTTGTGTTTCCTCTTCATTGATGAGCTTCCATGCTTGTGTGTGACCTTGATTGTCAACACTCCCCCCCCTCTAGAGTCTGTCATCCCTGATAGACCCTTGTTGTAGTGGTTGTTCCGTGTAGTGCTTGGAGAGATAGTGTCCATCATGTATCCACAAGAGCGGTCCATCTTCCAATTGTAGCTTGGGTAGTTATATGGTTCCTCATTTTGTCACTACTACCTTTGTATGTACGTCTTCCTTGTATTCCCGCTTGATGGTGTCTTTGTGAGCTTTCAAAAATTGTGAGCTACTCGAAAGAGGTTGTCAATGTTGGGTATGAGCAACTCTTGTGGTGGATTGCTTCCTTGCTCTTGTTGTTGTCCCCTTGATGTCCTCTAGTTCTTCCAAAGATGGCTTTCCTCGTTTTCATGTCAAGTACTTGTAACCCATAATGGATGATGGGTTAGTGCATTAGTGCATGGGTTGGACAAGATATGTGCCTTGTGCATGCCCGTGTAATATAGCCCTATGCATGGATACTTGGGAAATGCATTGGAAAAGTTATGGTGCAAGAAGTTGGGTCTTGAGCTAGGTGCTCAAGGGTATGCCGACGAAGAGGTTTCCTAATCGACCATGGTTATGTTGTTGTTGAAGCATACAAGTCTTACCATGGTGAAAGTTCTGTCGATCATCACTCTCCATGTTGTATGCCCATTGTGATGATTGACCACTGGCTTGTCTCTCGTGTTGATGGATGTTCGTGTTGATGATTCTCATCAGATTGTTGAAGCCTGCACTCTTGTCCTCTCACTCTCTTTGTTTCTTTTTCTTTTCTTTTCTTCTCTTTTTTTTTTCTTTCTTTCTTCTTCTTTTTTTTCTTTTGGAACAATGGAATAAGAAAAGAGGAAAGGTGTTAGCATCAATAAAATATTTTACATATGTCAGATGTGTAGCATGCGCCTGGGATTCTCAATTGTGTCTATGCACGGCCGTGTAAGGAGGCCCTATATTTATGCATACTTTGGAAATGCATGACTTGAATGGTGCAAAACACAAGGTTATGCCAAAGGCACATGGTTGTTGCTGGTCGAGGCTTGTGATGTTACTTGTAGACTTGATGCAATCTTTGTTTGGAGGTGTCGACTGAATCTTGCAATGATGTAATCCTCCTTATAGGGATCCATTTGAGAATGGTATGTGGTCCTGTGGAGATCACTTCTGGCCCTTTCATCTTTGGCCGGTTTCTAAAATTTGATATCCACTGTGGTTGGCTCCTTGGTGTTGTGGAAGCTGCTGGTGCTTTTGGCTTCAAAACCCATATCCTTCGTGATTGTCTTTTTATTACCAACCAGGAGATGAATTAATCTTCTTTTGGTATCTGCCCTTGGTTTCGACGCTTGCTTCTCCGTGGTGTTTTTGCTGAGACTTTTCTCATGAGGGAGATCATATGGGTTTGTGCATGTAAGAGTGGCTTGGGTACCCACATTTGTAATCGCCCTTGTTGAGCTGCAACTAATTTATTTGCCATCCAAATTTTTACATTAGTATGGTTGGCCTTCATCGATTGCTTTGGTACCCAAATTTGTCGAAGATCGTGGGATTGAGATGGTCCTCGTTTCTTGGTGCTTCTTTTAGCATGGTTGGCTTGCCTCACTGGGAAGGGTTGTGGCAAAGCTAGTGGTTGTTCTCCTTTTTGTACCCGCATCTGCTTGCTGCCCTGAGCTTCGTTCTTTTTGCACTTGGTTTGTCGATTTGATGTAGCTGTGTGCATGTACTGTTTTGCTTGCCTCTTTGATTGAATTGTTGCGGCTGCAGGAGTCTTTAAAAAAGAAGAGGAGTCCTCTCTCTTTTGAGACCATCCTTTCAAGATTGAGTCCGTCTAGATCACATCTTTCTTGACACATACAACATCTTCTTTGCTCAGATTAGGTCGAGAAGAACTAAGAGAATGTGTGCTACTTGGCTTTGTGCTCATGCAATTCTCTAATTCTAATGTGATGCATTGTTCATGTACCCAAACTTGAAGAAGTTGTCATTTAAGGTTTAAGTTGACGGTATGGTCATAGATCCAGTCTTGACCCAAGACAAGTGGTTCTCTAAGGTCCGCATCTTCACACACTAGCATTTTGACACTCATTGAAACATCTTGAAGCTAGATGGGAAGCTCCAACTCACCCAAACAAGGGGTTTCCACACCTCCCAAACCTATGAGATAGGCCTCTATGGGCTTGATGTTCAATTGCAGGTCTTGGTATTATGAAAGTCTAACTGCACTAGTTGCTGCACCTGAGTCAATCAAGGCTCTCGCAGTTCTTGCATCCTTCCCTTGTCCTACCGCGATGTTCACAAATGGACATCGGTTAATTATTTGAGACGCCTTTGCACTTGATGTTTGACACATGGCCATGTGGTATCTTGGGGCCGCAGGGTTGACATCTAGGCCTAGGCATCTTAACTTATTTCTCCTAATGCGTTCTCTAGCCTCTACCTGTGCTTCTTCTCTAACCCTTAACTCTTCTTCTTTTCACTTATTAGGAGTGTTAAGTCTCTTTAGCATATCCTCTATAAGATGTTCTTGATATAGCTTGACTCGACAACCACTGATATAGTTGGGCAAGATATCACCTTCTAGTGTGGCCAATTGAACTGCACCGCTAGTGGAAATTCTATTAATGATCATGGGTCCATATCCTCTCTTTTCCGATTTGCGGGCATGTTGATTTAGTGTATAAACCAACACTAGGTCTCCCTCTTTCAAGCCTTTATCTTTGATATGTGCATCGCAGTATGCCTTTTGCCGTTTCTTTGCAGCATAGATGCCTGCCGCTGCTCGTAGCCTTGTGTCACTCTAGCACAATGGTGAGTACCAACGTGGGGAGTTTCACCTCATAAATGTCAATCCGCGGAGACATGAGGACCGGTATGAAGACCAAGAGCAAGTGAAGTGCACAAGTGCGTGAGTGAAAGCATACAAACATGCACACACATACACACAAGCGCACAAGGTAAGAGCAAAGAGTGGAACAATGGAAGGACTTCAATTACAAAATATTTCTCTTAAAAAGCTGAAATCTACAACAAGCTAACCTCAAAAATGAGATCTCCAGCCCTTTTTATAGTTTTTTGAATAGTTTTGGCCCTGTCCAGACCTAGCGTGTGGCCTAGTTAAAAAATAGGTTCCAAGGCTTATTTGGGGGCTCAAACGGAGTCTAAAAATTATGAAAATTGGGAGGATGATACTTCTAATACTCCTCAAGATCAAGGACTCCTTGGCTTGAACAAAATGGAGTTAAAAAAATGGAAAATGGTATTTACAATGGTTTTTAGTGATAAAAATCACTATTTTTATAGGGATTTCTTCTGAAAATTTGACATGTGCTTCTTGGAGCTCCCTACATGCTCTTTCTTCTTGTGTTTCCTCTTCATTGATGAGCTTCCATGCTTGTGTGTGACCTTGATTGTCAACAGTCCTCAAACACCTCTAAATATTCAGTCACATTCAGTCCCATGAATTTCCCTTTCTCTCTCAAGACAGCTTGGGCTACCTGAGCCCTCTATTTCTCTATCACCAATTCTTTAAACAAGTCCTCAATCGCTCTTCTTTGGTCTATCCTAGAACATGGAATGATGTCCAAAGTGAGTGGCTCAACTATCTCTCTTAACTCCAAGTAGAGCTCAAAGAAGAGACTAGCTGGGTCACGAGCCAGGAGATGGAGGTCGGTCTAAAAGCTCTCTACCTAGGCCAAAATCTGATCTAACTCACTTGATCTTTCTCTACCTTGACTTGAATTTTTATTATTCTTTTGAACTTGAATTTCTCTCTCGATCTTGATCTTGATTTCTTCTTGATTTATCACTTGAAATCCTTCTTGATTTTATTCCACTTAATTCTTTTTTCTTGTTTTCTCTTTAATTTCCAAAAGTCTAATGTGATTTTTTTCTTTTTATGGTATTTTCCTAATGTTTCTAATGTTTTTATCTAAACTACAAAAATGACAGATTTCTAATCTAATCAAGAATTAAAAAAAAAGTGTACACATTGATCTAATCAAGTGTAGAATATGCATGCTCGTACTTAGGCAAATAAAAACAATCTTTCTCTTGAAGTGTGTGGAATAATGCAAATATTCAAAGAATTTAAAATGCTAGTACCTAGAAATATATGTCTGATGCTGAGGTTTCTGTTTCTCTTCTGAAGGAGTGGATGGCATGTCGAGGATCACTAGGGCAACTGCCTCGTTTCACATCAGGTTCAGGTGTCGGGGAGGAAGGAGGTCAAGCACAGGAGTGATGGGGGCTCATGCAAAGCGGGTGGGTGCATCATCCCCTGTCCGACGAGGGACAGCTGCACGTTGGGCACCTTGCCCTGGTACAATGGTAGGACATCGATAGTGCACTCCTGCCTCACAAGAGGAAACAAAAAAAGTACTCAGGGTCATGGGATGAAGCATAGCATGTATGCATCATGAACGAGAAAAGGAAATACAATGCTCTAAAAAATCAAATCATTTAACTCAGAGTGCGAAATAAATAACTATGCTCAATGATCATGATCGATATATAAATTTTTGGGATATATGGATGGACACTCCAAGTGATGAGTAGGTACTGCCAAATCCTGCTTAGTGCCAACCCCTTGTAGCTTTAGAGTTGATATGTGGGCCCTCTTAGCTTTCTAATGACACTATATAAGTGCCTATGGCCTTTGGAAACGATGTGTGAAAAGATTGAATCAAAACAGACTACTTCTAAATAGAAGGATCAATGCAAACCTTCTATTTTTCATCATACACCTACTGCTTGTAATGCTCAGTGCTACCAGTACCGTAAGAATTGGAAAAATTCCATTTAGAGGTATCTAATTAGCTTATTACGCTAATGATTCCAAGTGAAATCACTTGAAATTATCCACTATACATAGAGCAATCAATTTAACAAATAAATCATTACCCTCGATTTTTTAGGACCTCTATAGAGTTTGACTAGTAAGTGCTTTGATGCACTTTTCTCCAAATTGGCAAAATGGATTTGCTTCAAAATTTGTCAGAATATCAATAACTTTAAGCTGATTCCAACAAGCTATAGATCATTGAAATTGGTTGCGAAATGACTGAGATATGAGCATCACACGTTGATAGTTAAGAATGACTATAACAGAGAGATCATAGATAAACAATGTAGATGTATTGTACTAATGAACAATGTTGTACAAGATCATAGGCTTGATAATCATAGCCTTATGATGGAGAGTAGTGTAGGCTACAATCTAGGCCTTGCACTCATACAAAATGACTATGGAGAACTCAGGATAAGTGAGTCTTCTAACCGTGACTTTTTCAAGTGACTTTATATCAGTGTTACATTCAAATTTGAATTTGAATTCATTTTTTGGCTTTCTCTAAAAAGTGATGCTTCAATCTAGGAAGTATTCCCTCAATGAAGTAGATGATTTTCTAACTAGCAAGTCCACGAGTTTTTGGTAGGTGATTACAAATATTCTCAAGTGAAAAATAAATGACTTTTACAAATGGTAAAGATGAAATCTTTCCTAGCAATGGTTTCCATGGAGCTTCATATGTGTATGAACTTCAAGCCAAATGTGTGGGTTGGACTTTGCACCAACAGCTCCCCCTGAAGCCAAACATTTTGGCTTGGTCTTCATCTTTAGTCTTCATGAATATCCTAAAATCCAATCATTGATTTAAACCTGCAAACTTTTTTACCATCTAATGCTTTAGCCAACAAGTCTACACATTGCATATTAGTTGATACATATGCCAACTTAATATCCTTGCTCAATAGCTTCTCTCTCACATAATGATAGTGGACCTCTATATGCTTGGTCCTAGCATGATAAATAGGATTAGCTGCAAGGTATAATAAACTTGTATTATCTCCAAAGATCATTGGAGATGTAGTGTGCAAACCTAAATCTATATACAACAAATTTATCCATATGGCATCTTGAGTAGCATTGGCCAATCCTCTATACTTTGCCTTTGTAGAACATAAAGCTACAGTAGGTTGCTTCTTTGAAGACCATGATATTGGCTTATTACCTGCAAATGAAAGGTATCATGAGGTACTCCTCATATCATCTTTGCATCCTGCCCAATCTGCATCAGGATAGATCTTAATGTCCAAGACTGATGTGTAAGGGAAATACAGACCATGATGTTGAGTAGCCTTAAGGTACTTCAAGATCCTTTTGGTAGCCTCCAAGTGAGGGTCCCTAGGCTTGTGCATAAACAGAGTTAGCACACTTACTCCATAAGCAATGTCAATCCTTGTCAAAGTATCATAATTCAAGCTTCCCACTATGCTTTGGTAACCTGTAATGTTCTCAAGTACATGACGTTCATGAGCACTTAATTTTACGTTTACCTCCATTGGAGTACTTACAACTTTGGCAAATGAAACTTCTTCAACATATCCTGTATATACTTTCTCTAAGTGATATAGATTCCAGAGTTAGTATAAACTAACACAAGTCCAAGAAAATATTTTAGTAATCCAAGGTCACTAAGTTTGAACTCCTTCATCATCTGATTCTTGATCTGTTTGATGCCAGTAACATCATTACCTATAAGTATGATATCATCAACATATATACATAGGTATATTACCTCTGAATTACTTCTCTTGATGAATAGAGAAGTATCTACTTTACTCATGACAAAACCTTGATCCTGAAGGTATGTGGTCAACCTATGGTTCCATGCCCTAAGTGCCTACTTCAATCCATAAAGAGCTCTGTTCAATTTACATACGTATGTTACCTTGTTTGGGCCCTCATAGCCAATAGGTTGTGACATGTACACCTCCTCTGAAATCAACCATTTAGAAATGCATTTTTCACATCCAACTGATACATGTTCCAATTTTTTGATGTAGCCACACTTACCAATACCCTGATGGTTGACAATTTGGCCACAGGTGAGAAGGTTTCTTCATAATCAATGCCTTGGGTTTGTGAAAAACCCTTAACCACAAGTCTAGCTTTGTACTTGCTTATTGATTCATCAGAATTCCGTTTGATCTTATAGATCCATCTAGAACCAATTACCTTCATAGACTCCTTCTTTGGTACTAGATCCCAAGTATCACTCTCCTTTAGTGCTTCAATCTCCTCATCCATAGCTTCCTTCCATTTTGCATTGGTCTTTGCCTCCTCATATGATGTTGGTTCTTCTATTGACAAATCTTTTGCAAGATAAACAGAGTGTTTAGTAACTACGGAAGTGTCATACACATATCTGATTGGCTTCTTGCTCTCCCTTTGTGATCTTCTGATTGCTTGGTTAGATGATTCAGGTATATTCTCCAATTTCTTCATCTTGAGTTTGCCTTTGGACTTCCATGCTTTGAAATGTTCAAGGTTGATGATGTCTTCATCATCTAAATTGATGTCTCCATTCCGAGTAGACTCCTCAGTAAGGCTTGGAAACTCCTCTTCCAAGTCATAAGGTAGTTTTAATACCTGCATTCACTATCAAACCAAGAGTCATTTTCATCAAAGAAAATATCTCTACTGACCATGAATCCCTTGTTTGAAGGATTTTAGAACATGTATCCTTTTTTATTTAAATCATGCCCTATGAAGATGCACTTCTCTGCCTTAGGGTCTAGCTTACCTCTTATCTAAGAAGGGATATGCAGATATGCCACACACCCAAAGATCCTGCAATGATCAAGTGAAGGTCCTCTACCATGCCATGCTTCATATGGGGTCATCCCATCAAGAGATTTGGATGGCAACCTGTTTACAAGATAAGTGGTAGTAGATACACTCTCTACCCACAAGTAGTTAGGTAATTTTTTCTCATTTAACATTGATCTAGCTGTTTCAAGAATCAATCTATTTCTTCTTTCTGCTACTCCATTTTTCTCAGGGGTATACTTTGTTGTTATTTCTCTTTTGATTCCTCTCTCCTGTAAGAATATATCAAACTCATTTGAGAAGTACTCACCTCCTTCATCTGACCTTAGTCTTTTTAGGTTTCGCCTTGTCTATTTTTCAACAAGTGCAAGATACTTTTTTAAGCAACTGAATACTTCATCTTTGTGCTTCATAAAGTACAATAGAGTCCACCTATCGTAATCATCAATGAAAGATCCATAATACCTTGATCTAGAAATTGAGGGATTCTTACTTGATCCCCATACATCTATATGGACAAGGTCTAGGTAGTCCTCATGCATGTAGCCTTTCCTTGAGAAGAGTAACCTATGAGACTTTCCAAACTGACAAGCACCACATTTATAAATCATGTGTTGCTTGGATATCTTTTATGCCATATTTCAAGCTCTGATAATGTTTGATCTTTATAACTATAAAGTGCAATGTTCCTTTTATCCTCAAGTTCAAAGGTGAATAGTCTACCTGTCTTTTCTCCTTTGGCAATTCTCTTGAACCCATGCTAGGGATCCTCGACAAATGCTCCATATAGGTTGAATATAACCTGCAAACCCTTTTCCACAATCTGTCCAATACTCATCAAGTTCTTGGTAATAGTTGGTACATATAGAACCCTACTCAGCAGATTCTTGTTTCCATCAGAGGTCTTAACATTCCCTACTTTAATCACTGAGTGCTTGGTGTCATCACTTGTTTGTACCTGATGCTTACCCTTCGGTTCCTCAAGGTCGGCGAGAAGAGCTACATTGCCTGCCACATGGTTTGAGCATCTTGAGTCAATGTAGAAGTGATGGTCATCATTTATACCAGGTCTTGAAGTCATGTTCATAATCACAAGAGAATCTTCTTGCTCCTTTGTGTAGTTGTTGTAATCCTTTCTGGATTTTTATCCTCCTTGGTAGTTGCTATTGTAGTTGTTGTTGTATCCTTGATGGTGATTGAATCTTCCTCTTTATTGTGTATATCCACCTCTTTGAAATCCTCTACCTCCCTGATTCTTGAAGTTCCTGAAACAATCATCTGTAGTATGATTTGATTAATCACAAATATTGCATGGTGAGGAGTTATAAGGTCCCCCCTACCTTGCTTACCTCCTCTGCCCCTTCCTCTTGATGTTCTACCTCTCCCTGCATAGTTGGCTTGTGAGGTAGTTCCTTCATCTTCTACCTTCTTATTCTTGCCTTTCTCTTTAGACTTATTCTTATCAGTGTATAGGGCAAAAGCGCTATTACCTCTTGATGAATCTCCATTCTTGTTGTGCTTGGCCTCATGGGTAAATAATTGCCCCATGAGTGTGGTAAGGTCTGGAATCTGCATGTCCATGTGCAAGTCCATGGCAGTCGTGAAGAACTCCTGTTTGTCATCAGCTTTAATACCATTGATTACTTGCCTTACAATCTGCTCCTCTTCAATTTCTTCTTCTATGCTTGCCAATTGATCTGCTACATCTTTGACTTTGGTCACATACTCTGAGATGTCTTGCTTAGGTTGCTTTCTTTGAATGGTGAACTTAGTCCACAATTGATTCTTCCTAGCCCTTGTGTTGGAAGAGAAATAGGAAGACAATGTTTCCCAAGTCTCTTGGGATGTCTTACAGTTCCTAATATGTGGAAGAAGAAAATAAGAGATTGAGTTAAGTAAGTAGGACCTTGCTAATGCATCCTTGGCACACCATGTGTTGAGTCTTTCATGGTCCTCTCTTGTAGGTTGTCCTTTGCTTTTGAATATGGGCATCTCCTCATCTCCTGAGATGTATCCATAGAGGCTCCTTCCTTGTAAGTATGTCTTCATCCTTAGAGACCATGCCTGATAGTTGTTCCTGTCCAGTTTATCAATGAAAGAAGGAAAACCATCTCCCATTTTACCTTAGCTTTGCTCTGATACCACTCTTGGGATAGATGGATGGACACTTTAAGTGATGAGTAGGTACTGCCAAATCCTGCTTAGTACCAGCCCCTTATAGCTTCAGAGTTGATACGTGGGCCCTCTTAGCTTTCCAATGACACTATATAAGTGCCTAAGTCCTTTGGAAATGATGTATGAAAAGATTGAATCAAAACAGACTACTTCTAAATAGAAGGATCAATGAAAACCTTCTATTTTTTATCATACACCTATTGCTTGTAATGTTCAGTGCTACCAATATAGTAGGAATTGGAAAAAAAAAATTAGAGGTATCTAACTAGCTTAGTAAGCTAATGATTCCAAGTGAAATCACGTGAAATTATCCACTATACACATAGCAATCAACTTAACAAATAAATCATTACTCGTGATTTTTTAGGACCTCTACAGAGTTAGACCACTGAGTGCTTCGACACGATTTCTCCAAATTGGCTGAATGGATTTGCCTCACCATTTTTCAGCATATAGATAACTTTGAGCTGATTCCAACAAGCTATAGATCATTGAAATTGGTTGAGAAATGACTGAGATATGAGCATCTCAAGTTGACATTTAAGAATGATGATAACAGAGAGATCATAGATGCACAATGTAGATGTATTGTATTAATGAACAATGTTGTACAATATCATAGGCTTGATAATCATAGCCTTATGATGGAGAGTAGTGTAGGCTACGATGTATGCCTCACACTCATACAAAATGACAATTGAGAACTCGGGATAAGTGACTTCTTCTAACCGCGACTTTTTCAAGTGACTTTATATAAGTGTTAACATTCAAATTTGAATTTGAATTCAACTTTTGGTTCTCTCTAAAACGTGATCCTTCAATCTAGGAAGTATTCCCTCAATGAAGTAGATGCTTTTCTAACTAACAAGTCCACGAGTTTTTGGTGGGTGATTGCAAATATTCTCAAGTCAAAAATAAATGACTTTTACAAATGGTAAAGATGAATTCTTTCCTAGCAATGGCTTCCATGGAGCTTCATATGTGCATGAACTTCAAGCCAAATGTGTGGGCTTGGATTTCGCAACAACACAAATGACTCTGAATAGTACATAAATACTCCGCTATAGTGTGGGTCACTCAATACAAAATAGTCTTCTCGGCTACAATGCAAAAAGATGCCCACAAACTTCTCGTTCTTCCTTCACTTCGGTCTTTGTGGCAAGAACTTTGCTTCACGTCGAGTCTTTGTGGCAAGAAATTCACTTCACTTCAAATCATGCAATAACCTGGAGAGAATCCACGGGGAAAATCAAATGAGCATTGGGCATCTATTTATAGCTTTCCCCTAGGTCTTCTCTCTAGAACTCTAGAGTCTTCTAGCCTCCACCTTTCTATTCTTAGAGAACCTCCTTGTTGATCCTTTCTATTTTGAGAATCTTCTTCTCTTGTATTCTTTTCTAAATTTGGAAATCCAATCTTTTGTTTCTATTTTTTATTTTTCTCTTTCTTTTTATTTTTCTCCTTTTCTTTTTCTATTTTTCATTTTCTTTTACTTTTTCTTTTTTACTAAGGTTTTTATTTGGTTTCACACCTATGTACAAATTTAATTAAATTAAGGGTTTAGAATTCGATTAAATAGTGAACCTAAGGTTCCAACCTAGGGTTTTTATTTAGGAAAGGTTAGGGTTTGACTATGATTAAGGTCAAACACATCAATTAATGGGTTTATTTACACTTATGGGCTAAAATCCTAGGGTTTCTAAGGGCCAAAACTAGGGCTTCAAGGGTTAAAATAGTAGGATTTTTAGGGGGTCAAAACTAGGATTTCAATGGTTTAGAGTTAGGTTAATGAGCTATTTACAAATATGCAGGTCTAATGTATAAAAATGACATGGTTGCTCATTACATAGACAATCAAATCAACCAAAAATTGAAAAATTCAAAACTCCTATCATCTTCTTGCAATCAAAACAACATATCATGATTAAAAAAACAAGAAATAAGCTTGAAAAAAAATTATTGATGCACACTCCCTAAGGGATTTCGTCCCAATAACTTCGCAAGAAGAAAACCTTCACTTTATCATCCATCTTGATTTCCTAAGCCTATAAGTAAGAAAATATAGAATAAAGCTTATTAATATGAGAAAAAATACTATTTGTTTCCTTCATGCAAAGTTCACATAACTTTCTCATTTGATAAACTTTATTTGATGTTCTTTCTTTTTCATAAGTGTTGCATAAGTCCTTCCAAAGATCGTTTGTACTTTTATAGTCCAATACTGTAAAGTAGACATTATCTACCAAGTGCGATCGAATGATAGATCTAGCAATTTCATCCAATGCATCCAAATTATGATCGTCTATATCAACACACTTGTTTTAGGTCTCATTGACTAGCTTCCATTGCCTCTTCTTAATCAACACATCTTTAATATGATCCTTCCATAGAGCAAAGTTTGTACCACTAAAGTTTTGGATCTCAACATGGTCTTTTCCATGCAAGTTATAGCTCCTCCTCGGAACACTAGAAGTAGAACCTGATCCACTAAAGGTGCCTGAGATCTCTGATGCGATGACGATAAAGAATTGACTAAAATGATAGTGGAGCTGGAATAGTCCAAATACCATAAGCTTAGGAAACTTGACCAAGTATCAAATTCTAGGAAAATTTTGGTAGAGTCTCCCCAAAAGAAAATAGATCAAGGAACAAAAATGAACAACCAAAGAGATTATGTGCAAATGTATGTGCTCACATGAATAATTTTCTAATGGAGTAAATTCAAGTACTATATAGTTGAGAATATAGAATCTAGAGGAAACAAAATGAGCATGTGAAAAATGTAAAAAACTCATAAAACTATGAGCAATGATATGTAAACCTACATAGTGAATCACTAACACATAAAAATCTACATAGTGAATCACTAAAACATGTTAACCTACATAGTGAATCACTTACTCCATTACGTATAACCACTTAACTGAAAGAAGAAAAGTAGGATTATTGAGCACCCTACAAGGTCCTAGCATACATCTCCTATGCTGTGGTTCTTCCATCTGCATCATGGATAGACTCATGTTATAGCTACATCGATCTTTGTCTACTATTCCAGCACATTGACTAAAGTCTATCAATTTCTCTGAGTTATTTCTCTACATCTATGGCGTTATTATCTAATCTATTGATTGAAATATGAATTTAGGACTGAGATAAAAATTCTTACAAAGTTTTTTAGTCATTGGAGTTTTAGAACTTGAGTTATGAACAAATCAAGCTCAATGTGTTTGTGTATCTTCATCTTCTTGAGAAGTCGGGATCAACCCCTTGACTTCTTATGCGCATTCCTCTTAGGATAGTCCTCCCAAATTCATTAAAATAGAAGTTCTTCTCAACTTGATGTGTACACAAAAGTGCCTTCATCCATAAATATTGAGTGCCTTCTTCCATAAATAGAAGGTTTTCTCAAGTTGATGTGTATGAAAAAGTTATCTATTTTGACATAGAGTTTTGAGAATGATGTTCTAAAGTACTATGGTGATCTAAATGCATATATTGGAAGATTAGGGAGCCTATTAAAGGTACCTAGAGTTAGTTAGGCTAGTCTAGAGTAGGTTTTTTCCAAGAACCTTCTGTGTGCATTATCCATCACTTCTCACATGTATGAGTAGTTCAATTTTGCCCAAGAGATAAAAGATGGAGTGAGAAAAGCTGAATGCACATTGTTCACCATAGAGCAATAGATCCAATATATAAGGATGTTGTTTACCTTGACAAACAAAGATTGATGAAAATGATGAATCATGTCAAAATGGATCCTTGGATGAGTGGTTTGATAGTACCAATGCCTAGAAATACCCTTGGTGGAGGACTTTGATGAGGATGATGAACCTTGAAACGTAATGTGATGGGTTCAAGATCTTTAGGCATGCTAATGTTGGAACCTAGAAATGTAATAAAGTGATAGGTAGGAGATGGTTGAGCCACACCATTGATAGATAGGAGATGGTTCAACTACACCCTAGGAGAGAGGAGTAGGGAAGTAATCCTGAACCATGGCTTTTGGGGCAAGTGGTTAGCCCATCACACTCCTTAAAAAGAGATCATGAGTTCAAATCACCTATACTTCATTACATTGCTATCAAAGCCTAGGAATGTAGGCTTGGGCAAGGTGGATTGACCTAATGGCGTCTTAAAAAAGGTGCTTTGGCATTCTCTATCTGAAAGGGTACAAAGTAGTGCATGGCACTTTCACAAGTTAGCCTAATAGAGATTGAGGTGTATCTCTCAATCCGTAGGTCGGATTGTAAGATGCCATTGGAGAGCTCTCGAAATAGACTTTTCCAATCTATTGAGCTAAATAGCAAATGTAAAGCCTTTCGAGAACCATTGGTGGTACTTGATTGAGGTTTCAATATAGCAAACATGGCTGAGAAGAAGGTTCAAGTTACTAAAGTTGAGAACAAGGGCTCAAGACACCAAGGTTTCAAACAAGAAGGTTCAAGATACCAAGCTTGAGAGCAAGGGTTAAAGATACCAAGGTTCCAAAGAAGGTTCAAGAAACTATGTGAGGTTGAGGACATCAATTCAAGGGTACCTCTGGATTTCAAGGCCTGATCATCAAGGCTAGAAGGATACAAGAGCGGATCATTGAGGAGAATGATCAACCAAGGGGAGAAGGATGCAATACAGTGATATGTAGGAGATGGTTTAGCAACACCGTTTGACAAATAGGAGATGGTTGAAGTACACCCTAAGAGAGAGGACTAAGAACTAATCATCAACCATGGCTTTTTGGGCATGGTTGGCGCATCATACTCTTAACCAAGAGATCATGAGTTCAAATTTCCTATAGTTCATTACAAGAATTCCATATATTTATACCAACCGAGGAGTGACGCCTAATGTAATAATTTTCTTGTGTTTGTTTGTTGATACGTTCACGGTCAGAAATTCATGGGTCCTATTTAATAATGAAAAGATGTGACGTACGGCATATTTTTGTCTCAGTACTTGTGTTTACTATGTGAGTTGCGTACCGAGTGTTCGATGTTACATAGTTGGGTACTCTCTACATAGTATTCGATAAATCATGTGCTTTTTTGGTGTGGATTGTGGTATTGATCAATTAATTGACTAAGATAATGTGGTATTGATAAATCAATTGAGTAAGATACCTGCCGCTTTGTGTGAGTAAGTGCACGTTGTTCTAGTATGATTAATGTGAGTAGATTCCATGCGATAAAGAACTAAAAAAAAAACTTATTCTAAGTGAGATCAGATGTTCATGGGTTATGATTTATTTTAGAGCTCTTTCATAAACTTTGATTATCAATAACTTCTTGAAATTTTTTCTTTGGTCAACAATTCTCGCTTATCTAAATAAAACTTTTCCTTCAAGTTACTTGAGAAGCATGTGTAATTCAGGAGTGAGTCATACTTGATCACAATTTTTTCACATCATACACTGATTTCATGCGTGGACCACCTGCTCTCACTCTTAGCTTCTTCCCAAATCCAACTCTATTTATGGAAAAGGTGCAAGTACCTATTTTGGATGAAATGAAAGAGCGAATTGACATCCTACGGAATTCCGAAGCTTTTTCCCTAACGAAAGTACAAAGAACAAGCGCACACACAATGCATATAACCAAAATCAAGTATACGCAAGCGAAAAAGAAAAAGAAAGAAAACATGTAAGCCCTCTACCTTTGATTTAAGCACGCGAATTGGAAGCATAAATCCATGAGAAGATTTTGATTTCTCCTCAGAGGTGAATAAAATCCTGCATGTTTGGCACATGAGGTTTACACTATACTTATCGAAAGGAATTAATGCAAAGATTTGTGTGCCAATAGCTTGTGTGAGAGTCCAGCAATGTAGCTCATGTGGTTGCATCGTTCGCATCCTACGCATGGGTTGAGAGTTCATTCCCCATAGGATGCATTGGTAGGATACTTTGCCATGTTCTTTGTGAGATTAAAAAAAAATGTCTATATGGATGTTTCTCGTTGGCCTTCGACCATTCTAAATATTCGCGGTCATTGTCAATGGTAGCAAAGGTGGTGCTTATTGTGGCAACGTTCAAGCAAGGTTACTCGTCTCGTTTCAGGACCATCATTTCTCTTATCTTATCCTTAGCACATCTTCCAAATTTGTTCATTCTTAGTAGTAAATGCTAGTGTTCTACCCTTGCGTGTGTGGGGACTAGAGACCCTCTGGGTATTATGCCCCTCATGTATACTCACACTCTCTGTTTGTTAATTAAAGCCTTCTTCAATGTAGTTCTTAAGATCAAACTTCCTTCAAAAAGAATGGTGAATGTGAGTATTAAGTGATATTATCAGTCCATTAAGTTTTTTCTTTGAAGCAGCAAAGAAAGGATGAATATTAATACAAGATGTTACAATAGTGCATAGTCCAAGTAGTCAGCACAGCAAACCCTCTCTTATAATAGAGAGTGATACAGACAAAACCTGAGATCATAATACATGACAAGGAATTTTTCTCTCCATTTTTTTGGCTTATTTCTAACCACTATTGAGGTTGAGTTATTGTGCTCAAGTGGAGCATGAGTAATAGATCTATTCCAAATCAAACCAATTCTTCTCATCTCTATCATACAGCTAAACATAAAATCTTTGAGGACGGGTTTAAAACTTTATGGTTCGTGCTACACCAAATGCTCTAGATTATCTGAGCTCTCCATAGATGCCAAAGAATAAGGTCCATCCTATAGCATTCACCAAGCAGGATCTGTCTGTAGTTGAGCTTTGGGATCCCAACCTTGGAGCGATACTTATTGAACAAGTTCCAATACCTTTGAGCATTCTTACAAGTATTCTTCTGTTTTCACCTTGAAGTAGACAATGCTCCCCATCAGGTGCAAGGATCTGACATGAATCTTTCTCAAAAACAACTTTATAACCATCTGACAAGAAAGTAGAGATAGAGAGCAAATTCTTCTTGATATCTGGTACATAAAGAACATTAGAAATTGTAAAATTTCCACCTTCTCTTGACTTTAGGTTAACTTCTCCAACACCAACAACATCCAAATCATGACCATCTGCAATGGTCACTTTTCTACCTGAAGAGTTAGAAAGGGAAGAAAATACCTTTTTGCAACTTGTCATATGCTTAGTAGCTCCAGAATAAAAAATTCAAGGATTATCTGAGATTGCATTTAATGCTGCTTGATCAAAAGCTATCTCTTCAATACTAGCACATGCATCTAAATCTACCTTTGAAGATATAGGTTTAGGATCATCTTCAGCACTATTACCTCATGCTTTCTCATTGAAAATCCTTGCTCTACATTCTGCTATGAAATGACCTGGTTTCTTATAGTAATAACATACTCCTTTCTTTGAATCAGATGTGGTCGAAGATTTTTCTTTGGGTGTAGAGGAAGCATTAGGGATAGAATTGGAAAAATTAGGATTATAAGACTTACTTTCCTTCTTGGATTGTTGAATCTACTCCTTCTTTGTGTCCTTCTTCTTCTTTCCCTTGATGATGATAACATGGCTTCATCATTCACTTCCATACCCTTTTGTTGATCTTCATCTTAAAGTAATAGGAAATGTAGCTCCTCAAATGAAATTTCTCTATCTCTTGTAGAGAGAGATAAAGAGGTAACAAAAGCACGGTATGTAGATGGAAGTGAGTTTAGAAGTGTGTTTACCATCTCTTCATCTGCAATGTTGACACCAACATTCAGTAACTGATCTCGTAAATCTTTAAGCTTCAAAATATGTGTCTGAATTGATTCACCAACTTTCATCCTTGTGTTGGATAATTGTCTCCTTAGATGAGCTTTCCTAGTAGGGTTTCTGCCCTGATAGAGATTCTCTAACTCCAACCAAGCCTATCGAGAGGTTTTGCAATACCTCATCTGGGTTATAATATGCCTCTTGACTCCCATATCAATATATGAAAGTACTAGTGCATCCCTTGAATCCCATTTGGATTGCTCTTCTGTAGGAAGTAATCTGGTAGTAGTATGGTGTAATAAAGTAAGTTGGTGATCTAGGGATCCGATTGGTTCAGACAGATCTGAAATCGGATTCCGTTTGGTCATTCGTTTGTGTGGCCAAAGATCTCGAGTCTAGACTTACTGGTAGGTCATTTACTCTTGTAACCAAGTAATCCACTTAGCCTAATGGTTAAGACTCAAGGGTGTGAAGGACGAGGTCTTGGGTTCAATCCCCATGGGGTACATGGGAAGAGTATTTTGCCCAAAGAGCTCTAGAACCTTCTAGAAGCATCCACTGAGACACTTGGCACACATGTAGTTACATGGCTGACACTTGGATGATTAGCATTCACTTGCCCAAGAAGGTAGTCCCCTGGAGAGAGCTATATATAGAGGCATTTGGTTGGGAGGAGAGTGATTCATTCATGAGCATTTCCAGTCGCTACGCTGTTGCATTGGTATCAGAGCCATAGCTTTCTCTTCTTCAACTTGCGTGTGTTTTGCTCCTTCTACGACATCGAAGCATCCTACTCGCGGATGATAAGAAAAGCTTGCCGATTCCCTCGCTTTGGCTTGGCTTAGGAGCATAGCAAAAGATTATCATCTCTGTGTGCTGCCGGCTGGATTCGAACCCCCGCCCCTCTGTTGGGAGCACTTTGCTCTATCCACAGCAGCACATCGTCCACGTGAACTTATATCTGTAGCAGCTACTATTGACCACAGCCCGCGCTGAAGAAGATCCTAATTCGGAGATCAAAAGGTGACCGATTCTCTCTACCGTCAGCCCGCGGGAGATTCGAACTCAGAACCTCTCATTTGGAGAGTTTTGGCCTATCCACAAGCCCAAATGTGCTCGCTGAAGAAGATCCCAATCAGTCAAAATGTTGGCGCTGAAGTAGACGCTGTCCAAAGCTGAAGCAGACGCTGTCCAAAAGTAAAGGTCTCATCAGGTGGGCGCCGGGAATCGATCCCGCAACCTTGCAGAGGGACCACAGAGTCTTATCCGCTGAAGTAAAGGTTTACGTGGTTTCCTTCTCTGCATATTTTATACAGTTCGATCATATCTCTGCTCTGCTAATCCCGAGCCGAGATCATCTCATTTTGATTAACCTTTGGAGTTTGCTTATTTCCCCAACCGAACCCGAGTACATATCTGTGGTGGTTCAAGCGGAAGAAAGATAAAAGTTCGAGCAAAGTTTGAAGAAAGCGGAAGCCGTGGAGTGAAGATCTGGAGGCCTATCTTCGTCATAATTCTAGCACTTTCGGCTAGAATCAAGTCGACCTCAACGGACCAAATCATCAGGGACGATTTCTTGTGATATTCTTGCATAGCTCTTTTGATTTTGTTGCACACACTTCTTGCGTTAGGAATACTTAGTAAGTTTAATAACACTTTGTGTGCGATGGAGGGGACTTCTAGCCACGTCTCGCTTACAAGTACTACTAGTGCGTCCATGTATGTTTCCATTCCTATGTTAGTAACATCCTCATTCATGACTAGACCACCAATAGTTGCACGTGCATTGCATTCATCTGCACCTATGGTTTCAAATACTAGTCATGCGTCTGATGCATCTAAAATAGAATCAGCGACTGTAGCATTAGACGTCGAGGATTCTGCGAGAAAAGGGGAAACAAACACTACTTTAAACGAGAGGAAAGATATGGAAAGTAGGATGTTGCTAGTTGAGCAAAAGCTTGGACAGTTGTCTAGTATTCCGGATGAGGTTGCAGTACTCCGTCAATCTGTTGATGGAATCCAGGATCACCTTAAGGCCATTCTGAACTTACTTCAGACGCCTAAGGATATCAGTAAGACTATTTTAGGTAGTCACACAGATACGATCGCAACTTCATCAATGTCTGTTAGGATGGAAAAGGATAAGGGATTATCCTCTCCCCATACAGATATGTTTCCTTTAGCGGGAAGTATGAGCCGTCTTAGTCTAGCGTCTTCTACTCCCTTGTGTGTTGCTTCGGTAGGGATGTTAGAAACTCATAACCGCCCTGTAGATCTCTCTTTGGGAAAAGAGATCCGTCCTCCTTATTTCTCTGGAGAGGATAAGGATAGGAATAAGGACACGGTTTTGACTTTCTTAGAGAAATGGAAAGATGTCCATGAACTCAAACATACCCCCGATCATATGAGGGTAGTAGAAGCAAGTTTGTCGCTAGGACCAAAAGCTTATACATGGTGGATGAGTCTCTCTGAGACTCACAAGAAACCTACCACTTGGAATGAATTTTCCCATCTTTTCAAGAAAGAGTTTCTCCCCGAGAATGAGGAGGAACGCAATTGGGAAGCATGGGATAAAATTCAGCAGAAGGGTAGACCGCTATTGGTGTATATTTCAGAATACAGAGATGTAATTCTGAAGTTAAAGAATTTAGATGACTTCCATCGACTTCGCGGTTTTGTCAGAGGACTTAACCAGCGAATTCGTAATGAAGTTAAGAGGCATGCGCCTAAATCCCTTGAAGAGGCGATTAAGGTCGCACAGATTTATGAGGACAATTCACGTTTGGATGTCCCGCAGGAAAGCAGTTATTCCCAGAAGAATAACTTTAAGCGTAAGGGCAAAGGGACTAGATCTAATGAAAGAGTGTCTAAGAAACCTCATGTTTTTAGACACATCCTTTCTCCAGAAGATCATGATAAAGCGCAAAAAGAAAACTTGTGCTTTAAATGTCTCAAGCCTGGACATCGAAGCCGTGCCTGTCCAGTCGGAAGAGAAAGTAAGGGAAAGGGTAAGCAGCAAATCCATCTGATTCAATCTTTGAACTTGGATGCAAATTCAAGTGCAAAGAAGGTTCAGATTATGCACTGCGATAGTACCCATTCATGTCAAATCTCCAAAAACATGTGGCAACCTCAAGAGTTTGGTCCACATGATTTGGTCAAGTTGCATGGATCAGTAAAAGGGCACACCATCCGGATAGTGGTGGATGACTCTGCTACGCATAATTTTATCAATTATGCGTTAGTAAAAAAACTGGCTCTTCCTCAGGAACCATCTCCTCATAAATACATTGTCTCCATGATGCACGGTCAAGACACCCGTGTTTGGGACACAATGATATGTAATTTGGAACTAGAAATCCAAGGATTTAAAGACACCTTGGACTTCCAAATAATGAATATGGATCGGGTAGATCTCGTTTTAGGGAGAGAGTGGCTATGGATTCTAGGACCTTCATTGACCAGGTGTTATTTTACAAATACTTTGGAATTCCAGCGTGACGGTGTAGTGTATAAAATCAAGGGTGAGCATGATGTTCCAAGTATCCCTTTGATATCATACACTGAACTTCAGAAACTTGTCAATAAAGAAGCCAGGACTCAAGCTTTTCTTGTCCTTGGCACCGATGTAATCAATTCTGATAATATAAATCAAGTTTATTATGTCTCGTCCTTTATTCCTCGAGAAGTTTATGTTAAATTTAACAATCTAATGAAGGAATTTAAAGATGTGTTCCCTAAGGAACTCCCCTACGGCTTGCCACCCTCTCGTGGAAACATCGATCACAGTATAGATCTGTTTCCGGGTACCAAGCCAAAATCTCAAAACCCATACCGCCTCCCCTATGTCCAAAATCAGGAGGTGGAAAATCAAATCCAAGAGTATTTGGATAAAGGATTTATCTGCCCAAGTCAGTCTCCATGGGCAGCACCCATCCTTCTAGTGAAAAAGAAAGATGGAACTATGAGACTGTGTGTAGATTATAGGGCGTTAAACAATCTTACGATAAAGAACAAGTATCCCATGCCACTAGTCGAAGATCTTTTCGATAGTTTAAAGGGGGCTACAGTATTTTCTAAGATTGATTTACGCCAAGGTTATCATCAGATCAGAATCAAAGATGATGATATTCCTAAAACAGCCTTTCGAACAAAGTTTGGTCACTACGAGTTTTTAGTGATGCCGTTCGGGTTGACAAACGCACCCGCAACATTTATGACTTTGATGAATCAAGTGCTTAAGCCGTATTTGGGAAAATTTGTTGTAGATTTTCTCGATGATATTCTGATCTACAGTAAAGATCATAAAAATCACTTAGAGCACTTGAAAAAAGTTTTTCAACTTCTTCGCGATAATAAACTTTACGGTAAAGAGTCAAAATGTGAATTCTTTACCCCAGAAGTAAAGTATTTAGGTCATATTATTTCCGCGGAAGGAATCAAAGTTGACCCGGAAAAGGTCCAAGCGATTCTTGAATGGCCTGAGCCCAAGACGGTTCGAGAACTACAAAGTTTTCTCCGATTGGTAGGATATTATCGGAAGTTTGTGGCTAGATATGCCAAGATTGCAGTACCTTTGACGGATCAACTCAAAGGGAAGCATCAAAAGTTAAATTGGAAAGAAGAGCAAGCAAAGAGTTTTCAAGAACTTAAACTTGCTTTAGCATCAGCCCCGGTTCTACAGATCATAGATCCGAACAAGCCTTTCCAATTAGAGACAGATGCAAGTTCATCTGCAGTAGGAGCAGTACTAAGCCAAGATGGTCGACCAATAGCTTTCGAGAGTAGAAAGCTAAGTCCTGCTCAGCAAAACTATTCTACCTATGAGCGAGAGATGTTCGCTATTATAAATGCTCTAAAGAAATGGCGCCATTATCTATATGGATCAAAGCTGACCATAGTTTTTGATCAAGAGAGCATAAAGTGGTTTGCAAATCAACCTGATCTTAGAGGTAGAAAAGCAAGATGGGCTGAACAGTTGCAAGAGTTCGATTATGAGCTCAGGTACAGAAAAGGAAAATTCAATGCAGTGGCGGACGCCTTAAGTCGGATGCCTATGTTAAACAATCTAAGTTTTGTACAAATTCAAAGTGAATTTATTTCAACTTTGAAAGGAAGCTGCAAAGAGGATCCAAGCTTCAGTCAAGCATGGAAAGCAGTTGAACAAGATAAACAAACTGAAGCAAGTACTTCTGAGAGAAAGTTTAAACACTATTCTCTCCAAGATGAATATTTGCTTTATAAAGGTAAGGTTTGTGTCCCAAGTATAGTGGACATACGAAATCAAGTACTTTTTGAATGCCATGATGCTCCAAGTGCAGGACATCCTGGTATTAACCGAACCTATGAGTTAGTGAAAAGACATTTTTATTGGCCTAGTTTGCATCGAGATGTGCAAAACTATGTGTCTAAGTGCCATAAATGTCAAGTAAATAAGTTTGAACGACTTAAAGTTGGAGGATTGCTGCATCCTTTGGAAATTCCCAAAGGAAAGTGGGAAAGCATTTCCATGGATTTCATTTCTGGATTACCCCGCACTCAGAAGGGCTTTGATTCAGTCTGGGTTGTAGTTGATCGATTGACTAAACTTGCTCAGTTTATACCAGTCAAGACTACTTATAAGACTCCAGAACTTGCAAAAATATTTGTAAATCAACTTTATAGACTCTATGGTCTTCCAGTAGACATAGTTTCTGATAGAGATGCTCGATTTACAAGTCATTTTTGGCGAGCAGTCTTTAGTAGACTTGAAACTAAACTAAGTTTAAGTACAGCTGAACATCCCCAGACGGATGGACAGACAGAGAAAGTCAATCAAATTTTGGAAGACATACTTAGAGCTTATGTTACTTCCAAACAGACTGATTGGGAAGATTATCTTCCTTTAGCTGAGTTTGCCTATAACAGTGCCAAGAATTCATCAACTGAATTTAGTCCATTCATGTTGATGTACGGTTTCCAGCCTAGGTCTCCTTATGCAGTGGGACTTCATAATGAACGAGTTCAAGCAGCTCAAGAGTTCCTTCAAGACATGAACTTTAAGCTTAAATTAGCTAAAGAAAATTTAAAGAAAGCTCAAGATCGTGCAAAAGCTTATGCCGATCCAAAGCAAAGAGATGTTACTTTTCAGGTTGGCGATCAAGTTTATCTTCGTATTCCTGAAAGATCGGAAAAGTTCAAGACTGGTCAATGCGCCAAGTTGTCGCCTAGATATTGCGGTCCTTTTCCAATCACCAAGAAAGTTGGTTTGTGGGCTTATGAATTACAACTTCCAGATGATAGTTGGATTCATCCAGTGTTCCATGCTAGTCGACTTAGGAAGAGTCTAACAGATTCAGATAATCTAGTTGGACATCAGATCATACTTCCTATTCCAGTAAATGAAACAGTTCCTCATGAACCTGAAAGGATACTTCGCACCCGAGATAAACGTACAAGAAGTCACTTGTATGAAGAGTGCTTAGTAAAATGGAAGGATGGAACTGAAGAAAATTCAACATGGGAAAAAGTTTCCACAATCCAACGACGTTTTCCAGCTTTCAAGTTTTAAGTTGGTCCCAAATAAAGAAGGTTTTCTACTTTCAAGTTTTAAGTAGATAAACCAATCATGTTCTTCAAGATCTAGAATATGATAAGGTTTTTTACTTTCAAATTCTAAGTAAATAACCTGTTTGAATGAATGCATGTTCTTCAAGTTTTAGAACATGAGGCTCGGGGGTTGCCTACAGTATATATAGCTCTAATTTTCGAGGACGAAAATATTTTCCAAGAGGGGAAGAATGTAATAAAGTAAGTTGGTGATCTAGGGATCCGATTGGTTCAGACAGATCTGAAATCGGATTCCGTTTGGTCATTCGTTTGTGTGGCCAAAGATCTCGAGTCTAGACTTACTAGTAGGTCGTTTACTCTTGTAACCAAGTAATCCACTTAGCCTAATGGTTAAGACTCAAGGGTTTGAAGGACGAGGTCTTGGGTTCAATCCCCATGGGGTACATGGGAAGAGTATTTTGCCCAAAGAGCTCTAGAACCTTCTAGAAGCATCCACTGAGACACTTGGCGCACATGTAGTTACATGGCTGACACTTGGATGATTAGCATTCACTTGCCCAAGAAGGTAGTCCCCTGGAGAGAGCTATATATAGAGGCATTTGGTTGGGAGGAGAGTGATTCATTCATGAGCATTTCCAGTCGCTACGCTGTTGCATATGGACTCCTGATGATGAAAGAGTTTCTTCTTCTTCACTAACCTCCTATTGAGCAGAAATAGGAATAAGGGGTCTTCTAGAAGATGAAGTAGCCTCTTCTCCTACTTGTCTTGGCCTTGGATAAGTGCCATTGACAATATTCCATAAGTCCTTTGATACTAACAGATTCATCATCATAAAACTCCACATTGGATAATTAGACATGCCCTCAAGCTTGTCTTCATTCTCAAGTCTATAGTCACTCATCTTGTTAAGGGTGTATGTCAACTATGCTCTGATACCAAATGTTGGTCTTCTAAGGTCTGAAAACCATATGTCGGAAGTGGTATGGGCCCCAATAATAATAAATTCATAGGTATATAGGATCTTCCAATAGATGAACCTTAACATACACACCTTAAGACTCAAAAGAAAATGAGTGAGAGATAGAGAGAGAATAGAAGAGATTTCAAATGTAACGGTAAGCTATGCGGCTCACCTACACTATCTATATTTCAATATCAAATTACAATGTGTGAATATGATACCAATTGACAATTTTTGTATCTAGGTAGAAATAGGGACTAAATACAAGAGATTGTGTACCTAAGAGGTATGAAGAGTGTGTATGTGAGAATATGGAGAATAAGAACAGTTTAGAACTATTATACAAAAAACCCAAATTTTGATCAAGCTAAATAAAAAACAAGTGACCTAGCAAGTAAGAACCAAATTAGACTTGCTACTCACAGTAAATCAACAATGGATGTTGATAGTAAGGTGGCAGAATCTCCTCCAAATAATCACCAAGATGTAGACCACAACTCCTCCAAGAGTGTGAGAACTCCTCCTCCAAGATGGCCTCCAAGATCTCCTCCTCCAAGATGGCCTCCAAGATCTCCTCCTAGCTTGAGAAGACTGATCACCTCCTCCAAGTTCTTCTCCAAGATCTGGAGCTTGTTGAGTGATGATCACATAATCAGCCTTGCATGTTCTTATATAGCTCCTCATGAAAAGCAAACTTAATCAAGCAAAAGCTACGATTTCTATGATCGCTAACAAAAGACCCGATTTGAAAAGCTAAATGATGTCGATGTCTTCCAAAAAGCACATTAAAAAAAATAATGAGATGTCACTTCATGCGTTTGGCAGGATTCTAACCCAAGGTGCTTTCAACATAGTAAATTGTTCTAACCACATCGCCGTGCGCGATTTTTTGAATTAGCATTAACACTATCTAATGTGCCTGCTTGAGTTCCCTTGCTAGAATAGAAAATCCATTCTCTATAGCTACCAAATGATATTGACTATGGGACATTGTTTCCAGCAAAACCTAAATCTCATAGATGTCCAAAAGATGAGGCTATCACGATAAAATGTCATAATATCAAGGCTATAGAAGGAATT
Organism: Ceratopteris richardii; assembly: GCA_020310875.1. Taxonomy (NCBI): domain Eukaryota; kingdom Viridiplantae; phylum Streptophyta; class Polypodiopsida; order Polypodiales; family Pteridaceae; genus Ceratopteris; species Ceratopteris richardii. The sequence goes on from CM035415.1 coordinate 126,824,274, forward strand.
TGGTTAGGACATGAGTTTTGCAAAGGTGCATGGGTGTACATGCAACCCTCTAGTGTTGGTCCTCATCGTGTAAGAGATCATGGAAACTTGGATCTTCATTGGAAAGGGAAGTTATTAGGCTTGAAAAAGCTCAAAAATGGTGAAATTGTTGCCATTGTACAACATGTTTTCACAATGTCAAGCGTGAAATTGGAAAACTCAAACAAAATGAGATATCCTATCAATTGTAAGTATTACTCATTGAATTTTGTTCAAATTTCATAATATACCTTGTTAAGTTGTGTAGTTTCTTGTTGCAGATATATTTCCTTCTACCTTGGTGGAAGAACAACCACTTCATAGTCTTATAGGTACTTTCCAAGCATTGCATGCACATGTTCGGTCGATACTCTTTCCACAAGCCCATCGTGATCAGCTATTACTTGAGAGAGTTTTCTTTTACACACATACGTATGTTGTACCCTCTTCATCAAATGATTTTGGTAGGTTAGAGATGATTAAGGTAGATTCTCTTTTAAAGCTCGAGTGGCCACAACTTGATATATGGACATTAACATCTTTGAAGCATAAGATGGTGATGGACATACACAGTCTTTGAAATTTAAAAGAGTTTCAAGATCTTTTGGATTACATTGGTGTGTTCTGGTTCATTGTTTTGTACATTTATTTCAGATATTCACAATTCTAGAGACATCGACAATGTTCATATTAAAAGCTATCACGTACGAGCAGGTAGAGGGTTTACTAGGTGAAAATTGGGGACTTGTAGAAGGATGCACCAAAGGGGATAGATACCTTTGTAAAATTGGTGCAACATGCATAGGATTTCCATACTTGAAACATCGTACTTCATTGTACATTAGACTCTATTATGATTGTTGGATGAGTAAACTTGGTGAATACATACCATTACAAAGTTCTGAGGGTTTTGTAATTTCATTTGAAATTAAGATAAATCTACCCAACAATGAAATGGAAGTTATTTCAGTAAATCATCATTGGACTCTTGCCAACGTGAGAGAACATCTAGTAATAATGGGATTTGAGGATCTAGATCAATCAAAGTTCAGAATACAAGGGCATAAGGTAAACAACATATGGAATTTTTTATTTTGTTTACACAAATTTTTATATTCAAATATGTTATTTTAAAGTTTTCTATTTGTCTACAGATTGGTAAGAGGTTGGAGAATAAACATAAAGTCTTTCTTGAAAGGAGTGTAGATGGAACTCAACTTTCATTGTCATAGCTCAAGAACTGTTTGAGTGTTAGAGTGTACACACAACCTATTTTCCATTCATAATCCTTCCTCTACTACAATGTATTCAACATGCAAGACATGTAGCATGTAAAATTTTTTAATCTCAATATGATGTACAATTTTCCAACTCTTTGATTTTTCCAATCGTTATTTTTTCTATTGTGTAGATGTGGTGTATCTTATTCTGCTTAATGATTCTGTTCAATCTTTTTTATGAGCCAAAGCTTTTTTTTGAGAGTTTTGTGCATGATTCTTTTATTTGGACATATCAGTTTTAGTTTTAAAATGGGTCCAACTCACTTAAAAATTTTAAAACTACTATAAAAGCAACACTTATTCTCTCATTTCTCACTTTTAGAACCAAGAAGAGCTAAAAGCACTCTCAAAGCACACACACAAGCTAGCCTCACGTGCAATGGCTGCCTCAACCTCCAGTACCCTGCAACCCAAACGTCCTTTAGAACTCTTCAATGAATTCTTAGAATCAACTGAGTTCAAAGTTCAAACACACTTGTATGACCTATTATGTAGAGTCCCTGATCTAGAGAAAACAATTCAACTAAACTCTGATGTGCTCAAGGAAATCATAGAGTTCCTTGAGTACTACATCTTGTGTTACTCTATAGAAATTCCACCTTATCAGGGTAAATGGGTCCCATGTGACATTTTACTGGGCTACTTATCTTTGTACATTCTCTAGTAATACATCTAGTATTGTGTGTTGTGCTTCACGTGCTTCCACAGACGTCTAACTCCAACAATTGGTATCAGAGCAAGTTTTCGCTTCATCCAGGGCATCATCTACACCTCTCGGGTTGCAGTATCAAATTCACACGAAATTTGGTGAGTATACTCATCGTGTTTCAAAGATCAAAAGTGCTTCGCTCCATGGTGCTCAAATTGCGATCTGAGCTCTTTTTGGCCTCCAAATGCACTATCACAGCACTTGTGCAGGCTGTTTCATCTTTTTGTGCCAAAGGTATATACTTATTTCGGTTCGCCAGTATAAGCATCTCGAAGAATGCTACAGGTTTAGAAGAACTTGTCTCGATAGTTCCTTTCAACTTTTTGAGATACAATCAATGTTCTGCATCAAGGTATTTTAGTCAGCCGCCATGGTTGAAAGCAGTGATGTATTTTGTATGTTGGTTGTTGAGGATAAGTTGGATGGTACCAACTACCGGTTGTGGGCTTATATGATGTGACATGTATTGGTTGCAAAAGGACTATGGAAAATTGTGTAGGGTGTTGAAAATGTCCTATCACACCTGCAACTATTACAACTGCAAGTACTGAAGCTAATGCAGAAGGTGTCAAAGATGATGATATTCTGCATACTCCTGTTCGTCCTGCGGTTTCTGTTGCACCTACTGTAGAGCAATTTTTTTGGGATGGTAGAGATGCCCAAGCACATGCATTGATAGCTTCCACTGCATGGTATAGGATTTGGTCAAGATTCCACTTCCTATTGAGCAACACATGAGATTCCACATCCTTCTTCAATCTCAAAATTTTCTCAAGGCTCTTGCGATTGTGCCATCTGAGACCCTTAGGGTGAGAAGAGTCTTCATCAATGAGGAGAGGAATCTTCGAGCATTCCCAAGAATTGAATCTGCTCTACAATAGATTCCATGCTTCATAGTTCACTCTTTTTGCTAGATCAATGTCCTCGAATATAATCCTTTGACAAGTATCTTACTTCTAGAGGTGCTTCCACAAATGGAAGTCTTTGTTGCAAAGCTTCCTAGATTTTAGGAGTTTCCAAGACTCCACACCTCTAACACCCTTGATAGGGAACTAGATCGAATTATTTTGTCTAATACTAGATGCCCATTTCCAATCTTCATTGATTCAGACAAACTGTTTAACCTTGTTCCAACTCTTATATAGAGAAAAAACCAAGCTTGAGCCTTTGAGAGTCATCAGAAATGGGGAGAACAATACAGTGACACGGCCAAGACGCTTCCACCTTGGGAGGCCCACAAGCCTAAGAGCACCCCTATTTCTAAAAATAAGCTTGGCCCAAGAGGCATCACTATTGATCCACCCTTTAATTAACCATTTTTCCACTAAACTTGTCATTCCTTCGATGTCTAGAATGCCTTAACCACCTTGATCCTTTTGGCTAATGCAAGTAGTCCATTTAATTTTGGGGATACCCCTTCTATTAGGGTCACTTGTTCTGAGGAAATTCCTAAAAATGCGCTCCAGTTTGAAGATCTCTTGGTCTTTTGGTCTCCGTTAGGAGAGAAAGTAAAGCATCGAAGAGAGAAGGAATGTTTTAATCACCATAGCACGTTCATCCAGATTAATCTACATACCTTTCTAGTACATCAACTTGCTCTTGAGCTTAGAGAGAGCCTAGTTCCATTGCTTCTCCATCTAAACCTCAAATCCCATCAAAATACCTAAGAAGTAGAAGATTTGACCACTAGGGATCAACTAACAACCATGGTCAATAAGCAATTGAGGGGGATGTCCAACAACCATCCTGAAAGTTGTTTTAGTATGATTTATTTTGGATCCTAATGCCTCACAAAAAGTACTTTGGCAACTCTAAAGAGTGTTAGTGCTTAGTGTTTAATTATGGAGAAATACATTAGTATCATTCACAAAAAGTCTCATGATCATCTAATCTTGTTTGAGAGGTAGATTGAAGCCTTGAATACAACCTAAGTGAGATTGATGGTTAAGAAGGCAGTTGAGACCATCGGCCATGATACCAAAGAGAAGAGGGGCCAACGGTCACCCTTTTGTGATAGAACATTTTAATCTAATCACCTGAGAGAGTTGATCATTGATGTTTATCTTACCAGTTGCATTTCCCAAAAGAGTAGAGATCATGTCATTAAATTTTTGGCCATACCCCAAGTCTTTCAGTGATTTTCATAAGCTTTTTCAAAGTCATTTTTAAGGAAGAGGACATCTTGTACTAATTCCTAAGCAAAAATCAAACCTTTCCAAACATTAATGATAGCCTCAAGGATGGACCTCCCCTTAATGAACCCTTTTTTTATCCTCACTGATCCATTCGTGAAGGTGATAGGTAATACGGTTTGCAATTGCCTTTGTCATGATCTTGTCACCAATTTGTAGCATCATGATGGGTTGACAATTTTTAGTTCTATTTTTTCTTCCTTTTAGTGAATGAGCTTGATGATGTCATGAACAACTCATTGGTAAGGCCATCCAACCCTAGGCTCTTGCCATTAGGAATGGAGCCAATTACCTCTAGAATCTCAGCATCCGAGATGGAAGCTCCGCGAAGAGCTTTTAGGTCTTGCAAGATTTCTTTGGTTCTAACGTGTGAGATGGCAGCCATGTAGTCACATTTGTGAGGAGAAAGAAGCGTGGAAAACCCCAAGAGCAGGGTAAAGTGGTTCACAATCAGTGTACTATTTTCCTCATTTGTTTTTCATCCAACTGAAGGGCTTTGGTGTGCAGAACAAGAGGAAGAAGGAGGAGATGGAGCGAGAGAGAAGAGAGGAGTGATGCGCGGATATGCGTGGGAGCCTCGAGACCCACATAATGATCTCTCTTGAGGCAATGCTCTATATATGATGTATATATATAAATATGGGAGTAAGGTCACATGACCCTTACATCCCCAACAATCTCCCACTTAAGGGTCAATGTGACCATAAGTGGAGTGATGCGCGGATATGCGTGGGAGCCTCGAAACCCACATAATGATCTCTCTTGAGGCAATGCTCTATATATGATGTATATATATAAATATGGGAGTAAGGTCACATGACCCTTACATCCCCAACAATCTCCCACTTAAGGGTCAATGTGACCATAAGTGGAAAAATATACAAAGAATGATGTAGGACTATACAATAATGTACAGGAAGAGTCCGAATCTCTACCCATACCAGATCAGCCTACACCAACTGCCTCAAACAAGGTGTATCCATGCACCTCAAACTGCTCTAGACTCATATCGACAAGAGTCGAGCTCACATATGACTGATGCAAGAACTGATGAAGTTCCTGAAAAGCTCCCACTCGCTCTATGCCTACGTCAATCATCGAACGACTGACAACTCCAAGTGCAAATGCTCCAATAGCAATTGCAATGTCTGGTCTCGGGCATAACAACTCGTACATCAGACTCCCGAATGCTGACGAAACCTGTGCTATCTTGGCTAACCTAAGTATGTCAGCCATGCCTGTATCCGAGGCATCCAAAGCACCATCGTCAAGACCAAAATGTCTTGACATATCTATGTCAACATCTGGCATGAGCGAATCCAAGAATGACTGCATGATCGCTGACTCATCAACATCTAAATCATCCATGCTCGTAACCAAGGATGTATCTAGTTGTGCATCCTGAGAGCTAGTATGCTCTGGTATACACTGTGTATCATAAGAGCTATCTTGCTCTACCACACCAAGTGTATCATCATGCTCCACATGAGCTAACTGCACAACATCAACATCAATATCAAACTGATGGTCAATCTCTAACTGAGTATCATCACAATGCTCTACATGAGCATCCATGTCGTGCTCTAAAGCATCCAACTGATCATCCAAAATATGCTCCAAATGAGCATCCACATGATCAACAAAACCATGCTCCATAGAAGCATCATGAGCATCCAAAACATGCTCTACATGTGCATCCATCTGAGCATCAGAATCATGCCATACATGTGCATCAAGAATGTCCATAGACCTATCTATAGGTAGACAGAATGAGACATGACGAGTCTCACATCACACATAAGGCTGAACTCCCACTGAGACGAGACTGTCTCTCACATGAAGTACCTGCAGTGGATACCTGTGCCCAAACCTGGCACCTCTAACAAGCATAAGCTGTCCCAACCACAACTGAAAATGATGCTCACCAAGGAATGCATAACATCTGCTCTCCTGTAACTGGCTAACTGAAATCAAGCTCATAGGGAATGAAGGCACATAGCGTACATGTCTGAGCATAAGTGATGCTCCACTAGGTAGCATAAGGCATATATCTCCTGCACCCTCAATGTCATATGTCATACCGTCAGGCAACTGCACACATCCACGACTCTCACGTGAGAATCGATAAAACCACTCACGATGTGGAGTAACATGAAAAGTAGCTAATGCATCAAGCAACCAAGCCATATGTGTGCTATCCAATGAACAAGAGGAATCCTGAGATGATCCATAGAAGAAAATGACATCACCATCACTGGCATAATCAACTGTCATAGACTCTCCTAAAATCACTACCTGACCTACATCATGTGCATATCTCTGACATCGTCGTCGCATCCGCCTGAAGCAACGTCGTCGAATATGGCCCTCATGACCACAATGCCAACATCGAAGTCGTCGATGTGATCTATGTCTCACATGAGTCAATGGACTCGCATACATATCATGTAGTCTCTGCCATAATGCACTACTCGTCTCCTCATACATAACAGACTCATATATAGAATCCACAAGCTGTAATCGGATAGTGGAGCTGGCCAATGCATCCATATCCACCCATACATGATCGGGCATGTCACGAGGCCTCTGTGCATCTCTATGCACATACATGTCTAACCCTGCACGAACCAATGTATGCCACATCTGAGCGTTCCATCTCAGAAAGTCAGTGCCATCAAATCGAGAAGACACCATGCTGGCAATCCAAGAGACTAGTAATGTACTAAGAGACTAGAAACAATACTCTATCCTCAATAGGATCACACCTGCATATCCATATGCATAACTCACATCACAAATGTCTCGATGGAGAAAGAACCATGTGAACCACCTGTCACATAACCATGCATCTAGCATGCACATAAAACCATGAGCATAAGCCTGCTCACCAAGTCTCCAAAGTGATCAAGTAGATGTGAAAGAATCCTGGGAAAATTTCGACAGAGTATCCCTTGTAAACTGAGCAATCAAACAAGATAACCAATAATGAAAGAACAATGAGTAATCTGCCACCACCTGTCACTGATCCAATCAAAGATAATGGCAACTACATATGCCCAAAACTAATAGCAATACACGCCAATACAATGGTGATGCACCTCCCACTCAAGAATGAATCCTGTAAGTTGGTCCAACCTGTCACAAATAACCTGTGACCAAGTCCAAATGAATGGAGATAAACAATGATCCAAAGCTATCACACAAGCTTCAAGATCCACTAGAGCTCCTTTCTAGCATAAAAGCTGATGAAATTTCGGTAGAATCTCCTCTGTAAAATGGACTCTAGAACCAAAATAACCATGTGGGAATCACCATCCACATATGCCAAAAATCACACTGGCAAATATATATCAATCAATGACCAAATGCTAATGATGGTGACAAACAAATGTATAACTGAGGCTCCAATCTGGATCCTGTACCTGCAAAGAAAACAAAGATGCAAGTACCAAACAAGATCCAAAATCAACTCTCACAAAAGTATGTGCAACCGGCAAGTAAATCCATAACCAAGTGGCATAAGCAAGATATAGACCACAATGCCACTATACATCCATGATCAAACTCATGATGACATAAACCTCAAAAAAGAGTATACCACAATGTCATCTTACATGCCAAACGCATGAGAAGATCATGCTCTACTCTCATATGGAGGAGCAACCACAATGATCATACATGTACAATGCTTTGAAGCTCTGAAAATAAGAGCTTGCACACCATAAATTCTCTCTCGAAGAAGTTCCAAAGCAAATTCAACCTCCAAGTGCAATTAGTGAAGATGTGCTGCTCTGTGTTTTGCTGTTTCACAGGTGATAACCTCTGAATCTGAATTTTTGGTCTTCAGCAAACTTCAAGATCTGAGTCTTGGCTACGTAACGAGATAAAGAACACCTCAATCGGAGGTGCGTAGCTCAAGATATGCTCAAATCAAGCACCTACTGTCAATTTCACTTTCACTTGCAATAGTACTGCTCTGTATTCTGCAATTTTGGCAACCTAAAACTCAGAATCTGGATCTGAGTTCTTCTACAAAGTTGTAGCTATCTTTCCAAGCTACGAGCAGCAAGTTAAATCATCGAATTCCGAGCTGTAGAACTCAAGGTATGACTCAAAAACCGAACTGCTGTCCTACTCAATGTAGATTCGCCTTCTACAATACTCTGCGTTTTTCGAATTTTCGGCACTTCAGAAGTCCGAACCAGGTTCTGTGCCCTTCTGTGACATTGTAGCTCCCTATGTTATCTACGCATAGAGCTTTAAAACGCATCAATCCAAGTTTCCTAGCTCAAGTTACAGCTGAAATACTGAACTGCTGTCAAGAGATGCCGACCTGCACTTCTACCTCTTCTCACCTAAGCTTCCATTGAAGCTTCTTGCACACCAGCCTTCAGCATGCTCTGATACCAATGAAGGGCTTTGGTGTGCAGAACAAGAGGAAGAAGGAGGAGATGGAGCGAGAGAGAAGAGAGGAGTGATGCGCGGATATGCGTGGGAGCCTCGAAACCCACATAATGATCTCTCTTGAGGCAATGCTCTATATATGATGTATATATATAAATATGGGAGTAAGGTCACATGACCCTTACATCCCCAACACCAACCCCATTGATGTCCATCATGAATAGAATCGTTTCCTTGGATTGCTTCTTCTTGCGAAGGATGCACATCTCTTTAGTAGGCTTATCTGCCCTACCTTCCACCAATCTTTAAAGTATATTTGTAGATTCTTTCTTTGAATTTCTTCTTTGCATCTCATCATGCCTCTGATTATTTAGAGCCTAGTCTAGTATTGTGAGTGGCCTTTATTAACTTCTACCTCCAAACACCTCAGCCTCTAATAAAGATTTTCCCTTTTAGCATAATGAATGGCTTGAAAATTCTTATGAGCCTTCGCCAAGATGTAACGAGTCTGCATGATCGTCCATCTCCAACACCTGGCCGATGAGGAGAAAGAGGCAAAGGCCCTACTCTAACCCTTGATAATCTGAGGCTCGATCGAGGGGAGAGAGAAAGTGGTCAGATTGGCATGAAACCAAGGGGTTTTCTTAAGGCTAATGATCATCTTGAAGGTAATCACAATCGGGTAGTGATTAGAGATGAGCAAGTCCATACTTTGGGAGAGGGAATGGGGGTCCCATTTGTTGATGATGTTCTGTGAGATATAGCTCCTATGGAGCCTCGTTTTCTGCAAGTGAGCACCATCTAAGAGCTTTGACCACCCTCCTTGATCTCCAGGAGATCCAAGTGTAACTTGTATTGGTCCCAAACTTCCTTCCCTTGCCCATCAATTACACATCCCTTCTCCCCCATCTGTTCGACAGCACCTCCACCATATTAAAGTCCCCACAAAGAACCACATTGAGGGGCAGAGAATCCAAAGACTGCCAAGTGCAAATTCTTTCCAAATCGATATTAGAGGCATACAAGGAGATGATGTAAAATTGTAGAGGACCTCCAAGAAGCACCAACCCATTGATTGTTCTCGTTAGTAAGGGAATCCACAATTCTAGTATGCCAACTTATACTGATATCGATAGTCATGCCACCATTTCTCCTAGGGTGTGTGGTGGAGAGCCAGACATGGGATGCAAAAATACTTGTAAGTCTCTTCTATAGTTCCTCCTCATCGATCTTGATCTCTTGAAGACAGATGAAGTTTGAGTTTAAGCTTTCATTGTGGATACATTGACGGATCATAATTGCTCTTGAGGAGTTTGATAGCCCTCTAACATTGAGAGACACGATAATCATTATTAGAGGTTCAAATCTTTGGGGAGAGGGGCCCTGTCCCTCTTTTTTTGTTTTTTCCTTGACATTTTTCTTTGAGGTAGAAAGATCGTGACATAGAAGTTTTGCCTTAAGGGGGCTCTTCCACAGTACCTTGGCCAATTTTTTTCCTTTTTGAGAAATCTTATTAAAAAATGAGTCTCTTACCCTTTTCGCAATTATAGAACCAATTATCGAGATTTCACTATCCTCCCTAGCATCATTGCTAGTGGTGAGCCCAACCGTCCTTTTCTAGTGGCATTTAATTTTTGGTTTCTTTCCTTGCAACTTGAATCTTCAACGTTTCCCTCTCATTACAATACTCTTCGTGATTCATTCCCCCTAGGTAATCCAAGTCATTGACCTCTTTCTACACTGTATTCATGCCCAAAGGTTTTGGAACATCAACTTCAAGTATTGTCAAAGTACTGGTCTCACAAGCTTGGGGTGTAAAGAGGTGCTCATGGGGATGCGTAACAAAATGGACACCATCTTATGGCATATGTGGAGGTCACATATCCTCAGGCATATCTAGAGTAGCAGGAATCAAAAAGTGTTTCATCTAACTTAACAACATATTTACGATTATTGTCCTTGAAAGTGAGTTCCTGTGCGGACCAATCTTGTATCACTTTGGCTTGTTTCAACCAAGGACGGCCAAAAAGCAGATTATAATCCAAGCTAGACTCTAGTAGCTCTAAGACGACAAAAGTCATCTTAAATGTTGTACCTTGCAGAGTTATGGGAATATCTCGTACTAGTCCTACTGGGTGGACTCTGGACTGATCAGCCATCCTTACAAAAAACTGGACATGCTTGATTTTCATCCATCCTAACTTTTTACACAGAGCGACAGTAGCAATATTTACGCCCGACCCTCCATCAATGAGTACTTGGTTGATTTTATGATTTTTGTACCATACCGTAATGAATGGGACCGAATGATCCACCGTAGCGTCAGTTTCTGGTTGTACTGTTGTTGTTGTCGGAATGCAGGCAGACTCAGTACTAAACTATTGCTGGAGTTGTTGGCGGACTCCTGGTACTAGTGCAAGTAACTGTCCAAGAGGAAGAGTAATGGACGCTTTAGATAAGATTTCCCATGCTTGGTTTACTTGATTTGTACCTTTTACCGATTTTGAAGACGATGCGTCAGTTACTGGAATTGACTCTTGCTCCTGTGTAGTTTCCTTTGATAGTGGAACTTGTGTCACCGGAATAGGATCTCGGAACACTAGAGGTTCTGAGGTGGTCCACTGACTAGCCTTGTCATATGTTCTTTGTTGTTCTAGGATGCCTGGTTCAAATATTTTAGCTGCTGGTTGTAACGGCCTACCGGATCTAGTCTAAACTACTGCAGCTTGTGTCTCTATAGGTATGATCTGAACCATATTTGTCATACGGTTCTGGCGCTCTTTCTTCCTCTGATCGTATTCAGCTGCATCTTTACAAAATCTTCTAATGTGGCAAAATTCACCGCAAAAATGGCAGTGAGGTGGTGGCAAATTAGTTTTTTCCTGTGTTGGTCCTGTCTGCCAACGGTTTGCATTGTAGTTATTGTTTCTCTGTCCTCTGTAATTCCGGTATCCTTGCTGCTGGTTTTTTCTCATTTGAGGAGGTACATAGTATTGGCAGGCTGCCCTGGTTCTTGTATAATTGCATTCACTATGACTCTTCCCTGTACTTTAGCGTTGTATGCGCAGTTTTTCGGTGGAATGTCCTGTCGTGTTACAGATAGCACAAAACAACTGGTTGAGGGCGCAAGTGGCACTGGTATGCCCTGAATTCTTGCATGTGGTGCAGTACATCTATCTGGTCGGATCTTCTGCAACATTTTTACTTGTTTTTAACCATTCCAGGTCTTCTGTAAATCCTCCAACCTTGTTTTCCAGCTGCAAACCCATCGCAATCACCGCATCTAGCGTCATAGCTCCCACACAGCGTATGATCATAATCTATTTAAGTTGCGGAGTCAAACCATTGATAAACCATTGAGTGATAACGTCATCCGGTAGGTTGGCATGTGCTGGGGGTAATTGCCTCAAATGCGTTCTGAATAGGGTGGCATATTCCTGCACTGTTTGATTCATCTTCTGTCTATTGTTTTGCATGTAATCAAAAATTTCGGGTGGATTCTTCTTTAGCCTGAATCTCTGCATTAATGCATCCCTTACCGCTTCATAGGTGCCGAAATGATTAATATCATATTCTGTCAGCCATCTGGCTGCTTCATTAACCAATGTAGACTAGAAGACAATAGCTTTATAGGTCGGATCAGGTGGATGATTGAGCACTGCGTAACTTATCTCAAATGTGCGTACATGAGCGTCTGGGTCATCACCTGGGAATCCTCCGAATTTAGTGTATGTTACTCCTGTTGGAGTCGGCCGGGGTGGAAATAGATGTTGCTATTGCTACTGCTGTTGTTGTTGTTGTTGTTGTTGCCCACTCATCGTGCTGGCGGTGGTATTGTGACTATCTTCTGTATCCTGAGGCTGAATATCTGAACCGTCTAAATCTGTGTCGTCAATCTGTACACTTTCCGGCTTGCCAATATCGTTCAGTATGTTTCTGATTTCAGTTTCGAACAAGCTACCCTTCTCCTTGGTATCAGATGTAGGAGTACTTACTCCAAATAACGGCGACTAGACTAAAGATCCACCAAGAAATGGTAAACCGTCACCGGAAGACTGTGAACTCTCAGCAACTGGTACCGAAATAACACCGGAAGGTGTCGAATTTTCACCAAAACAAGGTGCTTTTTCACCTTCACTAATTTCTTTGGCCAAGACGTTTCTATCCGCAGATTTTGGAGTCACTATTTCTTCGACAGACTGTGTGGGAATCACACCGGAATCTGCCAAAAATGTAGTAAGTTCCACCGGAATACTGTTGGAATCACCTCTAACGTTCTTCACTTCCTTGGCAACTGAGTTAGACCTATCTGCACTTCTACCTCCTGGAGGCGTCCTTAGCAAATTAGGTACCCAAGGTTGTCGGTACTTCGGATATGACTCACCGGATCGAGTAACCCGCATGTATCATCTTTTGTACTACTTGCGTAATAATACTGTGGATTCACAATCTATAGTCGCATTTCTACAATCGATTTGCAACAATCTGATCTATTGCCACCTTCCCACAGACGGCACCAGTGTTAAACACGGGTCTAACCGTCAGAGATGCGTTTAAACATCTAATTGGGTTCTTGGGAGTGGAAGGGGTCTGTTAAACAGAGGCCCTATACTTGGTTCCCAAATTAACCACTTCACACACAACAACACACTGATGCTCAAAAATCTATCAAGACTCCGTTACACTTACAATCTTACAGTACTCAACCAAACTCTCCTACAGTTGACCGAACACACTACACCAGACTATACAGTATCGTGATACAGAGTTACTTCATTAACTTAATAGCTGTTCCGAATGCAAACTACTGTAACGCTAAAGATAATATCAGTAATTCAACCTTTATCCAACAAGTTACAACACCTTACAAGAAAGAGTGACACCACGATACGCTTAATCAACAGAACAATCGCAATCGAACCCCGCAGAACAACTCGCTTAGACAAATAGTCTAACGATCAACTGAACGTCTATGTAACTCACGAACAGAAACAGGATAGACAACCAGATAGAACAAGAGTTGTATACTCAGAATTGCTCAACAGACACTACAGCAGCATTCAGCTCAATCACCCAGACAGACAGTCTGGTGATCCCAACGAACGTCACTGAGCGTCTCTTTTTCATTGCTATATATAAAGATTACAAAGTATCGGTGTAACAACCTTTCGTTCGTGCGAACAAGATTCAGTTTTTACAATCGCCAATCCAGCGGCCGACTAACAGATGGCATTCCACAATCTTGATGACCAACCAACTACCTCACCCAACAATGCCTGTTGCCAATTGATTTGGTTCGTGAGTCTCAATACCCGTGTCACATGAAGCCAGATAACATGGGACTTGGGGCAATCCAAGAACAAGTGAACTAAATCTTCGATGCATCAATGGCAACGCTTGCACCATGGTGGCACACCACAGATTTTGTTAGCCCTTGCATTGGACTAGATACCTTTATGCAAGATCCGCCACATTAGAACGGACTTTTTGATCTCAATTAGGGGGTGCCAAATAGACATGAACTTTAGTTCCCATCGAAGTTTGGTCCAAGAAAGGCACCATCTCTTGTTAAGATTGTGATGAAGATCTAAGCTCTCTTTGAAGTTGGGGATTCTCGATAGTTTCTTACCATTTCTCCATTTGAGGCCCTCCAGACAAGGAAGATCCTGACCGCAGAGAAGGCGGGTAGTTGAGCGGTCCCATGCTAAACACCTGCCTTGAAGAAGAGTCCATTCCTCGAGGGTAACTCTATGTCTCGGGTCCAAGTCTTCGATCCTAATCCATAGCTGGTCTCTTATTTCCAGAGTTATTTCCACTGTTTGAACCCCTTGTTCCATAGCTGCTTTGCAGTTTGGAGATTGCAAGGATCTACCCCCCTAATGCCACCGATCAAGAACCAGATAGTCATTTTGTCTTATCCCAGCAGCCCACTTCCACTCAGCACTGATTCTGATGAATTGTTTGGCCCTCTTCCAACTCTTCCATAAAGAACACACGAGGCTAGAGCCTTTAGGGGACATCGGGTGGGGGGAGAACAAAAGCATGAGAATCCCTATGTCCTTCCAACCAGGATGGCCAACTAAGGTAAAGTCTTCCATGTTTCTGAAGATCATCTTAGCCAAAGAGGACTCACTATTGCTCCAAGCCTTGATAAGCAACTTTGCCGCTACCTTGTCACCAACCCAACGATATCCAAAATTCCCAAGCGCCCTGAGTCTTTCGGGCTAATGCAAGTTTCCCATTTGATTTTGGGAATCCCCCTCCTGTTGGGATCCCCAGTCCAAAGGAGGTTTCTGCAGATTCTTTCCACTTTGGACAAGTCTTTCTCCTTAGGTCTCCAACACGAGATAAAGTAAATAGTTGTATACAACATAAATGTGTTAACAACCATAGCACGCCCTACCAAGTTGACTTGCATACCTTTCCAATGATTAGTTTGCTAACTAGTTTGGATAGCACCCAGTTCCATCGTTGGTCCATTGAGATGTCGAATCCCATCGGAATGCCGAGGTGGCAGAAGATTTGACCTCTAGGTATAACTTGACACCCCTAATCTAACAACAATTGGGGTGTAGGTCTGTTGATTGCTCTAAAAGCAATTTTAGCATGGTTGATTTTTGAACTTTATGCCACACAAAAGGTGTCGAGGCACCTCCAAAACACCTCAATGTTATTCATATCGTTATTCACAAAGCCATTCATGTCATCGCCAAAGAGTCTCGCAATCATTTGGCTATGATTTATGTTGGAGCAAGTCTGTGACAAGCCTTGGTATTGGCTTGAGTCCCACAAAGTCATAGAAGAAGCCTTAAAATGAAGACAATGTAAAGCTCACTTGTGAACTACCTCTTGTAACTTTTGAAGAGTTTACTTAATGTAAAAGTGAGAGAATCTTAAGTGGTTGAGTAGACTTGATCACAAAGGGAAAGAGGAGCCACGAATTCATGATTTGTGGTAGGTAGAGAATCAAATCAGTCACTGATTGATTGGAGAGTGATTGAGGGGAGTTAGCCTCCCAAGCTCAACTATAAATAGATGGCAGTTTTAGTCGTGGTTAGAGAGACCTATGTGAAGACCTCCACGAGCTGAGCTTTATGCCATATCAAGGTGTGATTCCAAGGCACACATATGTATCAGTAAGTCCATTGTATTGTACAAGCAATATACTTTCATTTTTATGATCATTTGAGTTCATATTTCCATGTTTTTGTGAAGTGTACTGCTCACTGCCATATCTCTCAGTTTTCTCAGTCAGATTGCAGAGATGGTTTCTCTGAGCTTGGTGCATCATTTTCAGTGATTTAACTTGATAAAGTTAGCTCTATAAGTCTACTATATGCTCACCAATTTTCATGGCATTTGGGTGTTTCAATCTTTAGTTATGTTTAGTTGAAGTCAACCGTGTTTGTTCATTTTCACTTCTCTATCAGGTATCCGACTTTTTTACTCATCTTGTTAGAGTTGTTTCTCAGTGTATACTTACCCACATTCAATGCTTTAAAGCTTGTTAGATTTCGCATACCCTCCACTATAAGCATAAAAACTTTCATAATCATTGGATTCTTAAATCTGGAGTTAGGTTGATTTTTTTGCTCACTGGTCTCATTACTGTAGCAGCCCGTGAAAATTGGGATGATGTCATCACTTGTTAAACATCTTTCTCAGTGTGTGGTTCATTATTTTTTATCAGATTACTCTTGAAAGTTAGCTCTTTAAGTTAAATAGACTTCCCCAAGAGGAAGTAAGCTAATTGCTGCTGCACTCAGAGAATTATGCAAAACACTTGACAGGTGTATGAACCTTCACTTTAATGACACTTAATGTAACCCTCGCAATGCACACTGATAAGAACGTCGAAGTTTTCATCGTTTAACCGACGTTGCGTGCTCCATGATTGTTGCAATACATTATGCAATTATATAAATTAACAAAATTTTTTCACGTTAACTATTTCTATGTACCCGTATTCCTTGTCATGCATGCACACTAACACATAGGTACTCTCATACACACACACACACATGTGCACATTCACATAAATACACATTCACACATTGGTACTCTCATACACACACACACACAATTATGCACATTCACACAAATACACATTCACACATAGGTACTCTCATACATACACACACTTGATAACATGCAGACATATATAAATATCAATCATTCATATGCATTCTATATTGACACACTAATCATCTCTCTCTCTCTCTATCTCTCTCTCTCTCTGCCTGTTCTATCTCTCTCTCTCTCTCGTTCTCTCTCTCTCTCTCGTTCTCTCTCTCTCTCTCTCTCTCTCTCTCTCTCTCTCTCTCTCTCTCTCTCTTTGTCTCCATGTAATCTTCATCGTTGTGCTTGAACTCATCTCTCTCTCTCTCTATCTGTCTCTCTCTCCCCCCTCTCTCTCTCTCTCCCTCTCTCTCTCATCACACCTCTACCAACAGCACTCACAAATACCTTCAAGGTAGAGTTAGAGTAAGAAGTGAGAGCATAGTCTACACTAGAGAGAAGAGCAAAAGACATTGAATGAGAGTGTGATGTAGAGAAGCAAGTGACACACAAGTGTGCAAGAAGGATGATCTAGTGTGTAGAGAGAGAGTGCAGAGAATTAGTGAGGAAGGCAATTAATGTGGCACAAGGTACCATTGAGCAAGTGTGCACATCGACAGAAGGTGTCCTTTCCTCCTACCCTATTGGAAGCTTCAGTGCAAGGTATGCACAAGAACAAGCTATTGGAGAGGGTGGACGTCTGGTGTAGAGAAGGTTGGTGGCATAAGAAATTTTGGGTATCTTATAATCTTTTGTGTGTGTGTGTGTGTGTATACTCTTTGGGATTAAGAACTTTGGATAGAGAACAATTGACCTTGTTCTAGACATCATCATTGTATTCTCTCTTGTAATCAATACACAAAAGCTTTTGGTCCAGATGTATCAACTTTTTCTTCTTCTTCTTCTTCCTTCTCCTACAAATACTCAAGTTCCTTTTCACAAAAGTATCCCCAAATAGTAAACAATAGATTTCTACTACAAATGTTTGAGAATATGGACCTTTTGCTTTGGATTGACTACCAAATCCATGCTTCCAGTCACATGGTTTGGCTAGTAAGTAGATCAATCTAGATGAAATTGCATCGTCTACCTCTTGTGGGCAAATGACAATGACATGGAATGGAGAAGGAAAAGCTACTATAAACATTTCAAAGAATGAGCACATGAAAGAAATGCTCAAGGCATTTCATGACATGGACGAAGACAAGCATGGTGGAGATGATGTCATTAGTTCCATGGATAAGACTTAATTTCTTTGATTAGAAGCCAACAAGCAACATCAGAACATGGAAAAACTAGCCCATTTACCACTCTATAATGGCATAGAAATATTTGTTCTACATGCATCGCTTATGATGTTCAATCTTCAATCCATCTATGGATGGTCGCATGGCAGTGTCTGTGAATTGTTTAGATAGAGTGGAATTGAAATTTTCATTGTTGTATTGAAATAGTTTTATTTACTAATATCCTTGTAAATTGCTTAACTCTTCTAGGATTTTGAAAGATGAGTTTTTGCAAGATGGTAATGACATGCCTCCAATAGGTGGTGATGCAAAGAAGCTTTTAGAGTCTGTGGGTATGGACTACATAAAGATTCATGCCTATCCAAATGATTGCATCCTTTTTCACAATCAGTATGAGGTGCTCCACATATGTCCAAAGTGTGGAGTGAAAAGGTTTAGGGAAGACCTTGTGGGTGAAGCAGTTCCTGCAAAGGTTCTTTGCCACTTTCCTATCATCCCATGAATCAAGAGCACGTTCAAGTATGAACCTATAGCCGAATCAATGTCATGGCATGCAAAGAGTAGATCTATAGATGGTTTAATGCGAGTGCCTGCTAATTTTGATGCTTGAAAACACACAAATAGTAAGTGGACTTTGTTTGCTGGAGAGGCTCGGAATATAGGTCTAGGCCTAGCTATCGATGGCAAATATTTATTTGGTTTATGTAGCTCCTCATGGAGCACATGTCCTGCATGTTTGGTCAACTATATCATCCCATGATGGCTGGCCACAAAAAAGGGTCATTTGTTGTTAGTCCTCATTGTGTCAGGTAACTATAAGGTAAAAAACATGATGTATACCTTGCATCACTTGTGCCAGAGTTGTGGACTTTATGGGATGGGATTACTGTGCTTGACATGTCTCAACCTTTAACAAGAAGGGACATGCAAGTGCAAGGCATACTTAACTGGAAGATCCATGATTGACCCAATTTTGGTGAATGTTCATGTAATATCAATCAATTCTTCTTTCTCAACTTGGTTATGTTCATTGACCTAGGATTTCTTAGGATTCTTTTTTGTATAGGTTTATTGATTTTGAGCTAGAATGCCTATCCCCTATAGAAACTATTGGGGGATTCTTGGACAAGAAGGAATTCAACTGTTTGTCGGAGAAAAGGGAAAGACAAGAAGAAAGATACACACTGGAAGCCTCTGTCGATTGATTATAATAAGACAAATACAATGTTGAAGCACAATACAATCCAATGCTTCTGTGCAAAATCCCACAGAGTGCTCAATTACAAAATACCAAATACCCAAGGTACTTTTTGCTACAGGCCTCCTCTGCACCAAACCTCCACCTTCTCCAAGCCTGCACATGCACACCTTGCACCAAGATTCCACTAAGGGGGAGGGATGGGTACCTTCTATCGGCATGCGCACACTTCAATAAGACCTTGAGATCCTTGGGGGACTAGCTTAGCACTTCTCTGCACAATTCCTTGGTCACTCTTCATGCACACTTTGCACTTCACTTCTCTGCGTCACACACTGTGTGTCTCTTGCACTTCTCTCTCTTGCCTTGCTTAGACTATGCTTACTCTTGCTTAGTCTTAGAATTGTCCAAGAATAGTCATTGCCTTGATTTGTGTATCGATTCACGTACGCTCCTAATTGCAAGAGGATCTTGGTGCTCACTTTGAAGTCCCAAGATTGTCTTCACAAGTAGCAGCCAATGAATCCCTGTTTTTTCCTCTACTAACTTTAGCCTAAAACAAAACTTTAATGGGGGAGGCCATACTTTTACTTCTGCGTACGCTACCGCTTCACATACCTTCACATTTTCCTTTTAATTCTTCACTTGTGCATTTAAGAGAGGGTTCACCTGAACCTTCCAAAACACTTTAAAAACACTTTGAACCTTAGGGAAATACCTCTGCAACGTGCAACCCACTTTCTCCAATTTACCCTTTGTGGACAATTAATTGTGCACTACCTGTGCACTTTGACACCTGCACTTTAGCACTTTGACGTTGCACATGTTGACTTTGACCTTGACTTTGTTGAATTTGACTAGTTTGACTTTGACCTTTTGATTTTGATTGCAGTTGACTTTGATCAATATGACTTTTATGGGCTCAACAATTGCCCACCACCTAATGTGCTCTCCGTCTCGGAGAGCTACAACCAAACTCTATGGAGATAGGACACCATAATACTGTGCTGCAAGAGCTGAAAAAGGACACCTAAATAGCTATGAAGTCCACCAAAAGCAGGAGAGAACAAGCACCAGAAAAGAATCAAAAAGTGGAATTTTTGCATGGAAAACCAAAGGAAAGCAATGGGAGGGTAGAAAGGAGAGGGAGGGGAGGCTGAGGGGGCTGAGATGGATAATGTAGGTGAGGGGTAAGGATATGGCTAAGCAGAAGGGTAAAGGGAGGGTGAAGGAGTAGGATTATGGTGTGCGGGGGGGGGGGGGGGGGGGGGGGGGGGGGAAGGGGGGGGGGGGCAAGCGGGTGGGCAGGCGGACGGGGGGGCAGGCGGGCAGGCGCGAGGGGAGGGGGGGAGGGGGGGGGGAGGGGGGGGGAGGGGGATGGGGGGGGGGGATGGGGGGGAAGGGGGATTTTTTTTTTTGCAAAAAAAAAATGCCTTGGGGGGCCTTTTTTTTTTCAAATTATCCAAAAACAAAACTGAACAAAAATACATAAAAAAACCTAAAAAAAAGCAAAAAAATCCAAAAAATTCTAAAAAACTTTCCTACAGGTCTAGGCCAATCTCCTCACTCAAAACCACACAGAGCTTCCTTTATTCCTCCAATTTGGCAAAAAAAATGACCCTAAAAAATGATAAAAAATACCAAAAAAATTCAACAAATGCTTGAAAAATTCCCAATAAAAATTCCAAAATTATACTTATGCCAACGCCTAAGAAAGAGTTGCTAAATGTGCTAAAAAATGCAAAGAAAAAGCATGAAAATTGATGAAAACTACTAAAACTTAAGCAAAAATGACGAGAAACTATGTACAACCTGTAAAAATTTTGTAGGTTCCAGGTGATCCATAAATCTTCACTTTTGTTGATGATAGGCCTTGAGCCTTGATATGTTGACTCAGAGAAACTCCTCCATAATCTCCATTTGTGCTGCACTTCATTTGTTTTATCTTCTTGTTAGGCAGACTGATGATCTGATAGGGGTATCCTGAATCCTTGAGAAAAATATTATCTCCTCCATATTGTATCTTTTGTATCTTCTTTTCAGCTACATTATGACTTAATCCACAAAATTCCATTTTTACTATTCCATCTTCTTCGTCAAATGGAACCCTCTCTTTCCAAAGACTTGCAGGTACTTCTCCTTCCACATTCTTGTAAAGACCTGCACTAACTATCATTAAAATTGACATAACAGACAATATCCATACCAGTATCCATAAAAAAGTGGCCATTGAAATATGATTTGATGTAACTTCATCACTGCTACACTTAAGGGCTTTGCTTTTCTTCTCTTTGCTATGGTCTTTGACTGAGACTATTTTACTCGAATCGGTAACCTTAGTGATTTCCTCTTTCTCTTCATATGCTTCTTCTCTGCTTGAGTTTGGAAAAATTCCATAGCAAGAAGATGGGTCTTCTGCATGGAGCCAAGCCAACATGTTTTCATCTTCATATAAATTTGCTCCTTCAAATAGATCTGCTTCTAAGTTGTCCAACAATTCTTCTTCCATACAAATATCAATTGTCTGCATCATGCTGGTATTTCTCTGATTGTCTGGTCCTTCTTCTAGAATTATCTGCTGCAACTCTTTTCCCTCTTGCTTTACCCACATTATGTCCTTGCCCCAGTCATGCAACACATTGGCATGCCTTAACCAAGGTCTCCCAATTAACAGGAGGAAATTTCCTTCTACCTGTGGCAACCTTAAAACAACAAAGTCCAAGTTCAAGATGGTACCTTGTATCTTGACTCGAACTCCAAGGACCACTCCCATAGGCCTTACTATGCTTTGGTCTGCTAGTGTGATAGTGAAGTTGGCAGGTCTTGAAGGGTATAGTCCAATCTTTTTCATGGTATATTCAGGCATCAAGTTAATGCCAGAACCACCATCCACAATAACTCCTTGAAACTCATGACCTCTAATAGAGACTGTTAGCCAAGGGCTCTTATAATCTATGAGGGGTTCTTCCCCTAGAGTTTTATCTTTATGCATAACAGCAGCCTTTGCCACTAAACTTGTCATGGACACCTCATTTATTAGCTGCAAGATATCTGACCTGAATTTCCCATCCATTTTTATTAAATCATAAATACTAACCTCCTTTTTCATGGACTTGAGTAGTCTGGAATCTTCTGATTTCTTAATAGCATGGGCTCCAATCGACTTATCAAAATCCTCATGAGCCCTATTGAATGCATGTCCAATGGCATCACTGGTACCTATGAAATTTTCTTTTTGCCTTGTATCTGTACATGTGGTGGCTTTGTCTTGAGATTTCTCTTTATCTTTGTTCAATCCAGTAATCCTTGATTCTTGACCTATTTCCACTTGAGCCTTCCCCTTGCTTCTTATCTGCATTGTAAAAGATTCAATTTCTTCTAGTTGCACCACCCTGGTAGATGGTGATAGCACCCTGGCTTAATCTACCATTTCTTCTTTGCACACAAAAATCATTTGAATGTGGGGCCCAGATGAAGATGCTTGGTTCTTAGGACAACAATTAGTATAGTGATCTCTAGCCTCTGGGCAGTTCCTGCAAGGAGGGGCATTTTCTGGAAGAGTGCACCTACTTTGATAGTGCCCATATTCTCCATATCTGAAACAAATAATTGGCCTCCTACGCCCATTTCCAAAATTATCCCTCTATCTAGGGTTGTAATTGTTACCTTGATTGGGTGCAACTGCCATCACATTTGCTGGTGGTAGGGGTCCTTGTGTCCAATATGTTGTTGCATGCATTCCTCTTGATTGGCATTCCTGGGCCTCATGACCAGGTTTCCTTCATCATTGGCAAGTCACACTTAACAGAGGACATTCACTTACTATATGACCTTGCTTGTTGCACATGGTATACCAAAGTCCACTCTTGATACCACCTCCTTTGAGTTCCTGCAATTCCTGTCGCAGCTAAGCCAATTCCTCTGTTTGGGCATCCTCCTCCTTTTGGAGCTTTAATGCCTCGATCTCCCTCCTCAACTGAGTAACAACATTCTCCTCCTCTTTCTGGGGCTTATTCCTTTTTAAGCCCTCTAGATCCTTCCTTAGTTGGATTACTGGATCCTCCATTTCTGTGGAATATGGTAGTTGAGAAGAAGTTGCTCCATACTGTTGCCTTATCTACTCCAGTCGTGTAGCTATGTTGATGAATTCCTCTATTGAGGCAGTAGGCAACACTAATTCCTTGATTTTACATTGGGTGGTCATTGGAAGTGCCTTAGCTAACCATTTCTTAACAAAAAATTCATGTGGAGGATCTAGCAACTTAGCCATTAGTGCCTTAGCCCTAGTTACAAACTCTAGGAATTGCTCAACTGGACCCAATCTCAAGTTTTCTAATTCTTCTATGATGATCTCTACAGTATTTCCATGTTTGAATTGATTTTTGAATGCATCTTTCATTAAGTGCCAAGTTGTAAAATGATTCTCAGCAAACTGGCTGAACCATTTATCTGCTAATCCTTCTAATGTAGCAGGGAAGAGTATTAAAAAGACATCCTCTCTTCCCATTAAGCCTCTAGTTTTGCATAGTGCTAAAAACCTTCTAATATGCTCGTCCGGATCTTCCTAAGCTAGGCCTCTGAAAGAAGGAAATTTTATATTTAATCTCGATAGTAGGGTTTCCAAGACTACTTGATCAGCCATGCTCCTTACAAATGAAGTTGATGAAAGTGGACTAGAGGAACTTCTAACAGCCTTCCTTCTTGTTTGCTTGCAGGTGACCCTCAATGTTTGGGACCGGGTTGCGGTCATCGGCTGTTCATAGTCCTCTTAGTATGAGATAATTGATAAGAATATGTACCTCTTAGTCCACTGAATTAGTATTTTCGACACTTGAATAGTGCTTCTCCAACTGCAATATATCTTCTCCTATGCTCAAATCTCCTTGGAAGTCCCACCCGGGGGGCAAAATTTTGTTGGGGGAATTCTTGGACAAGAAGGGATTTGAATGTTTGTAGGAGAAAAGGGAAAGACAAGAAGAAAGGTACACACTCGAAGCCTCTGTCGATTGATTATAATAAGACAAATACAATGTTGAAGCACAATACAATCCAATGCTTTTGTGCAAAATCCCACAGAGTGCTCAATTACAAAATACCAAATACCCAAGGGACTTGTTGCTACCAGCCTCCTCTGTACCAAACCTCCACCTTCTCCAAGCCTACACTTGTGCACACCTTGCACCAAGCTTCCACTAAGGGGGAGGGATGGGTACCTTCTGTCGGCATGTGCACACTTCAATAAGACCTTGGGATCCTTGGGGGACTAGCTTAGCACTTCTCTGCACACCCTTGATCACTCTTCATGCACACCTTGCACTTCACTTCTCTGCGTCGCACAGTGTGTGTCTTTTGCACTTCTCTCTCTTGCCTTGCTTAGACTATGCTTTCTCTTGCTTAGTCTTAGAATTGTTGAAGAATAGTCCTTGCCTTGATTTGAGTGTCGATTCATGTACGCTTCTAACTGCAAGAGTATCTTGGTGCTCACTTTGATGTCTCAAGATGGTCTTCACAAGTCGCAGCCAACGAATCCCTATTTTGTGCTATAGTGAGTTTAGCCTAAAACAAAATTTTAATTGGGGGGCCATACTTTCACTTCTGCATATGCTACCGCTTCACATACCTTCACATTTTCCTCTTAAGTCTTCACTTGTGCACCTAAGAGAGGGTTCACCTGAACCTTCCAAAACACTTTAAAAACACTTTGAACCTTAGGGAAATTAGGGAAATTAGGGAAATAGCTCTACAACATGCAACCCACTTTCTCCAATTTACCCTTTCTGGACAATTAATTGTGCAATACCTGTGCACTTTGACACCTACACTTTAGCACTTTGACGTTGCACCTATTGACTTTGACCTTGACTTTTTTGACTTTGACCTTGACTTTTTTGACTTTGACCAATTTGACTTTGATCTTTTGACTTTGACTATAGTTGACTTTGACTGCAGTTGACTTTGACCAATATGATGTTTATGGGCTCAACAGAAACCATGACTCAAAGTAAGTTACTCTAAGGCTCTTAGAAAAACTGTATATGAAGAACATCATAGATATCTACCTGATGGACATACCTTATGTGAAAGACAAATTCTCCAACAAGTGCAAGCACTAATGAAACCAAGAGATTGGAAGTAGTTGTGGGATGCAAGAACACCACTCGCTCACATGAAAGGGTTCTCAATGTTTCATAATCTCCCTTATTGGAGTGAGGTATTGATCAATTACTTGGTGGACCCAATGCATATTTTCAAGAATGTAGGAGAGATGCTTTGGAAGACATTGATCACAATGAAGGAAAGCAAAGGGTAAAGAGATGACTTGGAAGAGCGAGGTCATATGCAAGAATTGTGGGCGATTGCCAAGCCGAATTGGATAGTGTTGCTAGCAAGAGCTCCTTTGGTGCTCCGCAAGACGGAAAACGACAGGTGAAGAATGTGATTTCATAGTTTTAGACACCTACTAGGTGCACGAGGTGTCTAAATACTACCTTCACATAGAACGACAATCTTGAAGGGCTCAAGTCTCATGATTTTCAAAAGTTTTTGCAATTTTTGCTCCCTGTAGTTGTGAAAGATTAGCTTTTTGAGGATGTGCAAACAACCATTCATAAAATCAATTCCTTGGTATGATGGATCTCATCTAAAGAGATAAGGAGAGATAGCATAGAAAATGTCAAACTCAATGCTTTGGAGGCTATATGTATGGTTGAAAAGCACTTTCCCACAAGCACTCACACACTTCAACTTCATTTACTGCTTCATGTGGTTAACAAAGTTGCAATAGCAGCAATTATCCACAATCAATGGATGTTCTTCTTAGAACATTTCATGAAGACACTAAAAGGTTTTTTTCATCAGAGAGCACCTCTAGAGGGAAGCATTGTAGAGAGGTGGTTGTACAAGATTCTTTGGTATTCATAACAGGGTTTCTAGGCATGTTGATCCCAGAAATGCATCGCTTATGGAGCAATGATGAAGATGTTTGTTTCATAGGTGATGAGCCCTAGGGTCAAGGGAGCCAAAGAAAAATAGATGCAATTTGCAAAGAGAAGGTAATGAGTTTTTGCATCATTAACTTAAAGCCCATGTAGAAGTGGTTGGAGAGGTATGAGATTTCTAAGTAGGCAAACACACAAGAAAGAGTCATGTTTCAAAAGAGTCACTCCACTCACTCTTTGCCTCTTTTGGAAAGTCTTCGACCTCTTCCAGCCTTTTAAACAAGCAAACGGGTAGATGGTGCAATTGTTTCACAAGCAAAGACAATAGGTGAGAATATCTCTAAAGAAGAGGAGGAACTCACAAAGCGGTATGATTGGGAGGTAATGCTCTCAAACATTGCAAATTACTAATGTATTAATCTCATGCATTATTTTTATCATTGTAATGGAATCATTTTATCTATGTCCAAAATCACAAATATGGTGTGATATGATCTCATGGACGACACTTTTGGATTGCAAGCATTGATGAAAATAGTTCTACTTTTGATAGTGGCATGATGGTCAACTTTCTCCAAGAAACTTGAGCTAGGATAACAGATGACAATGCCCAAGAAGGCCAACTCGAGTATTGTGGAGTGATCCAAGATATCTTGAAGCTATAGTTTAAGAGTTTTGACTAATTTCTTTTCAATTTTTCTAAGTTCATGAATGTGCTTTGTTACAAGACTGCAAATATAGATGTTTTGATCCCTCTAGTTTTGTGTGGGGTAGTGGTGTGCCATAGTTTTGTATTTTGTTCATATATGGTAGTTTTCTAGTAGGATTCATGTTGGAACATCAAGCTTACACTATGCTTGAGGTGTATTTGATCTACATCAAAGGCTATTGCATCGAAATAATATCCATTGGAGAGTTCTTTTTCTTATGCTCACTTATTGTATTTTTTTTAAAAAGATTTTTCATGGATCTTTTACCATTGTAAAAGCCTTGAGATCTACAAATGTAAAAGTAGAAAGGTAGAGTGATAAATTTGCATTCAATCAAGAAATCAATCACCTAAAAGTAGATCAAACTAGATCTTCACTTTTCCTAGATTTTAGGAAAGTGAATTGATTCCCTCCAACAACCATTCCCACCTTCATTTGAATTCAAAATCCACTTGTAGAAGTTGAGGAACACTCCTAGAGTTTATATAAAGACTTGAAATCACTTGTACAATACATGGAAGCAATATACATACACTTGTGACCATCATTGTCCTGCTCCTTCAATTTTCTGCATCATCTTCTTTGCCAACAGTAATCTTGCAGAGGTTGCCGCCCTCTCTACAGAGTTGTAAATTGAGTGCAAGATGGCTCATTGGACAAGTATAAGTGTCTAGTTTATACCTATACATTTTCATAACATGGAGTGTACTGGTGCATATATAGAGGCTTATAGTGATGCTTATACTAGCATCATGAAACTAACATTTATACGGATGACTATTCTCACTCCATGGGCATTTTTCACATGTGTAGTTTCGTCCATATGAGAGATAGTATAGGGCTCATATGTTGACGTGTATGTTTTCCTTTACCCTTAAAATTCTTTAGTGCATAGACATTTTCTCCCTATGTCCTTTATTTTGATAATAATTGCATTCTATATCCCTCTTCCTTGATTTATTTCTACTCTATTATGTTGAAAATTCTTCCCTTGTTCTTGCTCTGCCATGTTATTGTGTAACAAGAAGAGAACTTTCACATCATCATCCATCTAGATTTCCTAAGCCTATAACTAAGAAACTATAGAATAAATCTTATTAATATGAGCAAGGACACTATTTGTTTCCTTCATGTAAAGTTCACATAACTTTCTTATCTAATAAACTTTATTGATGTTCTTTCTTTTCAATAAGTGTTGCATACGTTTTTCCAAAGCTCCTTTTTACTTTTACAGTCCAATATCGTATAGTAAACATTATCTACCAAGTGCAATGGAATGATAGACCTAGCATTTTCATCCTAATTATGATCATCTATATCAACACACTTGTTTTAGGTCCCATTGAGGAGCTTCCATTGCCTCTTTTGAATCAACACATCTTTAATTTGATCCTTCCATATAGCAAATTTTGTGCCACCAAAGTTTTGGATCTCAACATGATTTTTGCCATGCAAGTTATAGCTCTTGCATGGAACACTAGAACTAGAACCCGGTCCACTAAATTTTCCTAAGATCTTTGATGCCATGATGATAGAGAATTGTGTAGAATGATAGTGGAGCTTGAATAGTCCAAATATCACAGGCTCAAAAAACTTGACCAAATATCAAATTCTAGGAAAAGTTTGGTAGAGTCTTCCCAAAAGAAAATGGATGACTGAACAAAAATGACCAACAAAAGAGATTGTGGGAATGTATGTGCTCACATGAATAAGTTTCTCATGAAGTAAAGTCAAGTAATATATAGTTGAGCACATAGAATCTAGAGAAATAATTATGAGGTATACTCTAGAAAATGAGCATATGAGCAATGCAAAAAACTCATAAAACTATGAGCAATGACATGTAAACCTACGTAGTGAATCACTAACACATGAAAACCTACATAGTGAATCACTACAACATGTAAACGTACATAGTGAATCACTAACTCCATTACATATAACCATTTAACTAAAAGAAGACAAAAAGGCTTATTGAGCACCCAAAACGCTCCAAGCATACATCTCCTATTCCATGGGTGGCTATGTCTTCCATCTGCATCATGCAGAGACTCGTGTTATAGCTACATTGATCTCTATCTATTATTGTAGCACATTGAGTAAAGTCTATCAATTTCTCTAAGTTATTTCTCTACATCTATGGCCTTATTATCTAATCTATTGATTGAACTATGAATTTAGGACTGAGAGAAGAATTCCTACAAATTTTTTGAGTCATTGGAGTTTTAGATCTTGAGTTATGAACAAATCAAGCTCACTGTGTTTTTGTGTCTTCATCTTCTATAGAAGTCAGGATCAACCCCTTGACTTCTTATGCGCATTCCTCTTAGTATAGTCCTCCTAAATTCATTAAAATAGAAGGCCTTCTTAAGTTGATGTGTACACAAAACTGCATCCTTCCATAAATATTGAGTGCCTTCTTCCATAAATAAAAGGTTTTCTCAAGTTGATGTGTATGCAAAAGTTATCTATTTTGACATAGAGTTTTGAGAATGATGTTCTAAAGTAGTACAAGGATCTGAATGCATATATTGAAGCTTTAGGAGTCTCTTAAAGTTATCTAGAGTTACTTAGGCTTGTCTAGAGTAGGTTTTTTCCAAGACCCACTCATCTTTGTGCATTATCGGTCATTTCTCACATGTATCAATAGTTCAATTTTGTCAAAGAGGTAAAAGATGGAGTGAGCAAAGCGAAATGGACATTGTACACCATGGAGTATTAGATCCAATATTATTAGATGGTTTTTACCTTGACAAAAAAAAAGATTGATGAAAATGATGAGTAATCTTCAAATGGATCCTTGGATGAGTGGTTTGATAGTACCAATGCCTAGAAATGCCCTTCGTGGAGGACTTTAATCAAGATGATGAACCTTGAAAAGTAGTGTGATGGGTCCAAGATCCTTAGGCATGCTAATGTTGGGCACTAGAATTGTAATAAAGTGATAGGTAGTAGATGATTGAGCCACACTGTTAACAAATAGGAGATGGTTCAGCTAGAGCCTAGGAGAGAGAAGTAGGGAAGTAACCCTCAACCATGGCTTTTGGGGCAAGTGGTTAGCCCATCACACTCCTAAAAACGAGTTCATGAATTCAAATCTCCTATAGTCCATTACATTGCTATCAAAGCCTAGGAATGTAGGCTTGGGCAAGGTGGATTTACCTAATGGCCTCTAAAAAAGCGTGCTTCGGCATTCTCTATCTAAACGGGTACAAAGTAGTGTGTGTCACTTTAATGAGTTAGCCTAACAAATATTGAGGTATATTTCTCAATCTCTAGGTCAGATTGTAAGATACAATTGGAAATGTCTGAAAACGGACTTTCCAAATCTATTGAGCTAGATAGGAAGCATAAAGCCTTTCAAAAACTATGGGTGGTACTTGATTGAGGTTTCAATATAGCAAACATGGGTGAGAACAAGGTTCAAGTTACTAAGGTTCAGAACAAGAGCTCAAGACACCAAGGTTACAAACAAGAAGGTTCAAGACACCAAGGTTGAGAGCAAGGGTTAAAGAGACCAAAATTGCAAAGAAGGTTCAAGAAACTATGCGAGGTTGAGGACATCAATTCAAGGGTACCTTGGGATTTCAAAGGTTGATCATCAAGGCTAGAGCAATGCAAGAGTAGAGCGTTGAGGACAATGATCGACCAAGGGGAGAAGAATGTAATAAAGTGATAGGTAGGAGATGGTTGAGCCACATTGTTGACAAATAGGAGATGGTTGAAGTACACTCTTAACCAAAAGGTGGAGAGTTCAAACCTCCTATAGTTTATTACAAGAACGCCATGGATTTATACCAACCAAGGTGTGATGTCTATAAAAATGTAATGTAATAAGTTCCTTATTTTTGTTTGTTGATACGTTCACGGTCAATAATTCATGGATCCTATTCACTAATGAGAAGATGTGATGTACCGCGTATTTTTATCTCAGTACTTGTGTTTAGAATGTGAATTGGATACGCAATGTGGTTTGGTGAGCTGCGTACCGAGTATTCGATGTTACAGAGTTGGGTACTCTCTTCTTGAATTTGATCATATACGTTTTCTACAGTATTTGATAAATCATGTGCTTTTTTTTAATGTGGATTGTGGTATTGATAAATTAATTGACTAAGATAATGTGGTATTGATAAATCAATTTAGTAGATATCTGCAGCTTTGTGTGAGTAAGTGCACGTTGTTCTAGTATGATCAACGTGAGTAGATTCCATGCGATAAAGAACTAAAAGAAAAAACTTATTCTAAGTGAAATCAGATGTTCATGGGTTTAAACTTTGATTTATTTTAGAGTCTATGTTTTCTCATTTGCACGTAATTATGATGTGAGGCATTATTCTTGGTACACACGCAAAAGTACACCTTCACTTTTTCTGTTTCTTGCACTCTTTCATAAACTATAATTATGAATAACTTCTTGAAATTTTTTCTTTGGTCAACAATTCTCGCTTTTCTAAATAAAACTTTCCTTCAAGTTACTTGAGAAGCATGTGTAATTCAGGAGTGAGTCATGCTCATTGTATATGTAAACTTGGTGAATAGATACCATTACAAAGTTCTGAGGGTTTTGTAATTTCGTTTGAAATTAAGATAAATCTACCCAACAATGAAATGGATGTTATTTCAGTAAATCATCATTGGACTCTTGCCAACATGAGAGAACATCTAGTAATAATGGGATTTGAGGATCTAGATCAATCAAAGTTCAGAATACAAGGGCATAAGGTAAACAACATATGGAATTTTTTCTTTTGTTTACACAAATTTTTATATTCAAATATGTTATTTTAAAGTTTTCTATTTGTCTACAAATTGGTAAGAGGTTGGAGGATAAACATAAATTCCTTCCTGAATGGAGTGTAGATGGAACTCAACTTTCATTGTCATAGCTCAAGAACTATTTGAGTGCTAGAGTGTACACACAACCTATTTTCCATTCATAATCCTTCCTCTGCTACAATTTATTCAACATGCAAGACATGTAGCATGTAAAATTTTTCTATGTCAATATGATGTGCAATTTTCCAACTCTTTGATTTTTCCAATCACAATTTATTATATTATTTTCTCTATTGTGTAGATGTGGTGTATCTTATTCTGCTTAATTATTCTGTTCAATCTTTTTTATGAGCCAAAGTGTTTTTTGAGAGTTTTGTGCATGATTCTTTAATTTGAAGGTATCACTTTTAGTTTTCAAAATGGGTCCCACTCACTTAAAAATTTTGAAACTACTATAAAAGCAACACTTATTCTCTGATTTCTCACTTTTGCAACCAAGAAGACCTAGAAGCACTCTCACATCACACACACAAGCTAGCATCATGCACAATGGCTGCCTCAACCTCCAGTACCCTGCAACCCAAACATCCTCTAGAACTTTTCAATGAGTTCTTAGAATCAACTGAGTTCAAAGGTCAAACACACTTGTATGACCTATTGTCTAGAGTGCCTGATCTAGAGAAAACATTGGTCTCATGTGACATTTTACTGTATATACACAAAGGCTATTGATATATTTAGGTAGTGATGTGTGTGAACACTCTAGGACCGCTGAGGCACTTTTTTCCCTCTTTAGTAGGTTTTTTTCCCTCGGCTTGTATATACGCCTATTGCCCTAATGGGCTACTTATCTTTGTACATTCTCTAGTAATACATCTAGTATTGTGTGTTGTACTCCAAGCTTCTTCTTCTCACTTGTGTTTTCACATGCTTCCGCAGACGTCTGACACCAACAATTGGTATCAGAGCAGGTTGCTGCTTCATCCAAGCCGTCATCTACACCTCTCCGGTTGTAGTATCAAATTCGCACAAAATTTGATGACCATACTCATGGTGTTTCAAAGATCAAAACTGCTTCACTCTACAGTGCCGAAATCGCGATCTGAGCTCGTTTCGGCCTCTGAATGCACTATCGCAACACGTGTAGGTTGTTTTGTCTTTTTGTGACAAAGGTATATACCTATTTCGGTTCACTAGTATAAGCATCTGGAAGAATGCTACACGTTTAGCAGAACTCGTCTCGGCAGTTCTGTTGAGCTTTTTGAGATACAATCAATTTTATGCATCAAGGTATTTTAGTCACCAGCCATGGCTGAAAGCAGTTATGTATTTCGTATGTTGGCTGTTGAGGATAAGTTGGATGGTACCAACTACCCGTTGTGGGCTTATATGATGCCACATGTATTGGTTGCAAAAGGACTGTGGAACATTGTCTAGGGTGTTGAAAAACGTTCTATCACACCTACAACTATTACAACTACAGGTACTGAAGCTGATGCACAAGGTGTCAAAGATGATGATGTTCTGCATACTCCTATTTGTGTTGCGGTTTCTGCTGCACCTACTGTAGAGAAAATTTTTTGGGATGGCATAGATGCCCAGGAACATGCATTGATAGCTTCCATTGCATGGTATAGGATTTGGTCGAGATTCCACTTCCTATTGAGCAACACATGAAATTCCAAATCCTTCTTCAATCTCAAAATTTTCTCAAGGCTATTGCAATTCTGCCATCTCAGACCCATAGGGTGAGAAGATTCTTCATCAATAAGGAGAGGAATCTTCGAGCATTCCCAAGAATTGAATCTGCTCTACAATAGATGCCATTCTTCATAGTTCACTCTTTTGGCTAGATCAATGTCCTCGAATGTAATCCTTTGACAAGTATCTTACTTCTAGAGGTGCTTCCACAAATGGAAGCCTTTGTTGCAAAGCTTCCTAGATTTTAGGAGGTTCCAAGACTCCACGCCTCTAACACCCTTGTTAGGGAGCTAGATCGAATTAGTATCATTGACAAAAAGTCTCATGATCATCTGATCTTGTTTGAGAGGTAGATTGAAGCCTTGAATACAACCTAAGTGAGATTGATGGTTAAGAAGGCAATTGAGACCATCGGCCATGATACCAAAGAGAAGAGGGGCCAACGGGCACCCTTTTCTGATAGAACATTTTAATCTAATCACCTGCGAGATTTGATCATTGATGTTTATCGTAGCAGTTGCATCTCCCAAAAGAGTAGAGATCATGTCATTAAATTTTTGGCCATAGCCCAAATCTTTCAATGATTTTCATAAGCTTTGTCCAAGTCATTATGATGTCATCATTAAGAAAATTGGGAAGCACACCAAAAGAAATAGCCACCTGCCACACCAAGCGTAAAGGAGTGGTCACCACATGCTTGAAGGTGTTGAACAACTCATTGGTAAGGCCATCCAACCCCAGGCTCTTGCCATTAGGAATGGAGTCAATTACCTCTAGAATGTCAGCATCCAGGATGGAAGCTCCGCAAAGAGCATTCAGGTCTTGCAAGATTTCTTTGGTTCTAACGTGTTAGATGGCAGCCATGCACTCACATTTGTGAGGAGAAAGAAGCGTGGAAACCCCCAAGAGCAAGGGTAAAGTGGTTCACAATCAGTGTACTATTTTCCTCATCCATGTTTCATCCAACCCCATTGATGTCCATCAAGAATAGAATTGTTTCCTTGGATTGCTTCTTCTTGAGAAGGCTGCACATCTCTTTAGTAGGCTTATCAGCCCTACCTTTCTACCAATCTTTAAAGTATATTTGTAGATTCTTTCTTTCAATGAATTTCCCTTATGAATTGATAAAGAAAAAACGACAAGTTTGGGAGCTCAATCCAAAACGGATAGTGCAGGTGTTTAGAAGGATTAGGGATGAAATCAAGAAACCATTTAAACAGGCACAAGGTGGTCCTCCATACCTACCAAGTGCTAGTTTGAAAAGCTTGGAAGGCCATATCCTCATTTTTGAACACCAAGAGCATGTGACTCGCACGTAAAAATGGACACGCTCACATCAAACTACATGAGAACCATTCTTTATAGAACCAGTGATGAAAGGACTCCAATGAGGGCTTAAGACCAAACAATTATCCTATGAGAGAGGTTATTTCAAGATCTTCTTGCTTCACCACAACATCATCCATGTAAAGGGAGACGACCAGAGGCTTGACCCCAAATAGTTCTACAGATTTGGCCAAAGCCTTTTCCTCCGATGATGGACCCACATTACTTACTACCAACAAGGGGAAAACACCCGTCATGAAGCGACCAAAGCCAAGCCCCAAGGATCTCACAATGGACAATCTTGCTTTAGAAAACAATGATGATGGATCCAAGTCCTTACTGATTTGCACATGTTCACATAAAAGCCCATGCAAACGATGAAGATGGTCCAACATTTTAACACAGCTTGATGTTGAACTCCCATGAAAAAAGGAGATTCAACGGTAGGAAACTAGAGAGGCAAAATGTTAGTATATGATCAATGTGTACCCCTCATGATTGTATGCACATTTTGTAAGGCCCCCATTATGAGGAGAAGCCAAACGTGCATTACCCAATTGATGGGAATCCCAACTTGCATGTTGGATGAAGGTCATATTGGACCATGTAAGCTATTGTAAGGAAACGGAGTTACTAGCATCCCCAATTGTGGGTTAGTAATGAGTAGCCCCAGCTGGGGGGTCCAAGGGGGCTAGTGGACCCCTTGGTTGGGGGGTCCCAAGGGGCTAGCGGACACCCTGGTGGCGATCGTGGTAGCACCCCTAGTGTGATGGTAAAAGGAACATTCCATGGAATATTCCCTATCAGAGTCAAAAATCATTTATATCTGTTAGTTGGTTGAGTCGACTTAAGCCATGTATGGCAATTACATAGGTGGTGGCCGCCCACGCTCTACCACCCATGTATAGCCATCCACGGAAGGCCACCCATTATCCTATATATACATGATTTTTGCACTACCTGAGGCATTGAATCAAGCCAACATACCTCTACCTTGTATCTCCCTATCTAGAGTTGTCTAGATCACCATTTCAGCTCTACCTTGAGCGTGCATGGGTGGACAACGCCATCATCTTTGTACTTGCTGAGATTCTCCTATATCTGTTAGCTTCTTTGCGACTTCTCCTCTGTTATATTGCGTAACTATTGTCTTACACAAAATTTCTAAGACTCTATTCTTGACTCTTGACTCTATTTGTGTTTATTTAAATAACCCTTAGAAAATGTTGGATTCTTCTTGAAAAACTCTTTTATTGGAGAGCACAAACCACAAAAACGAGGGTTCTACCATGAACCAAGGAAGATGGACACCTAATCTTTCCCTAGTGTGATACACTCATCTCAAAACCTTCGCCATGATAGACTGACCAAAACCTTTGCCACGATAGACTGAGAACCTTGAAACCTATGCTAGTGTGATAGACACAAGGGGAATTGTTCACGTGATAGATTGACAATATCCTCTGTCATGATAGAGTGAAGCAAGTATGACTCCATCGCAATAATTTGAGGTACAGAGGTGATGGATAGACAACCTTCGTCATGATAGACTGCTAGCATTGAATATAGTTATTTCACTATTTTGCATGGGCATAAACCAATAGCAATGAATATAGTTATTTTCACCAGCCTACGAAAATCCTATTTTCTTAATGATCTACATGTATTAAGCATTCAAGGACTCCCAAAGACTTCACGAATTCTTTACTATAAGGAAGTGCATGTCTTCTTATACATGAAAGACGCATAAACGAAAACCACATGTTGCAACACGAAAACCCAAGCCATCCATTTGTGTTTGGTAACGCTTCTATGTATCACCATGCACACATGTATGTATCTCTATGATAAGGAAAATCTGTAACATGCATGTGAGATCCCGAGCAGGCCTAAAATTGACAGGAATTTTGCCTATCATTGGCCATTTTGGTTGTCAAAATAGGTGTTTTTTGAAACTTCCTGCCAAATGACAAGTTTTAATTGGTAATTTGCCTATTATTTTTTATAGATCTCTCTCTCTCTCTCTCTCTCTCTCTCTCTATATATATATATATATATATATATATATATATATATATATATATATATATATATATATATATTATATGTATATGCCTTATATAAACATGTCAAAATCTCTGTTATGAAAGGTAGAAGCAAAATTTTGCCTATCATATCACATATTGTCTTGGCTGTGAAGAGGGTGAAGCTTGAGTTTCATAAATCCAAAGGAGTAATCCATGCTGAAACTCCGTGAGATTGCCAATGGAGGTAAGGTAAAGAAAATGTGGAAAACAATAAATAGTCTGGAAGGCAATAAGTATCGTTTGCATTTTTCTGTAGTGCAGGGTTTACAAATGAAATGATAAGAGAACAACCGCAGAATTGCGTGCACAATATGCTATGATGAGTTATACCTGTTGCTGAAGTGTGCGTCGATAGTAACACATCCATAGACATGTACCAAGTTTGTGCGTAAAATCAAGAGTATAAAACTACTCAGTAATGTCCAGTGGGCATCGCCTAATGGTTCACGCCTTGAACTTTTGAGGAAGGAAGTTTGGGTTCGATTCTTGTGGCTGCACGTACCTACTGAAATCCCAAATTGATGGGCACCTCTACTTTACCAGGTTGAGTGTGTGCATTAGTTCTAAATCATTGTATTTTCGAAAAAAAAAAACTATTCAGTAGACCCGTACAACTAATTTATTAGAAAAGACGGATATAATAAAACAGTGAGGGAACACGACTACCAGAAGACCATATAAATTTACCAAACCTGTTAAAAAATGCGACTTGCGTGATTGTCTTGCGACTTGGACGTCTTTTCATAGAAAAACGTACAACTGCGTTTTGACACGAAGAAAATATATATATATATATATATATATATATATATATATATATATATATATATATATATATATATATATATATATATGTGTGTGTGTGTGTTTATTATCAAAAGAAGCCAAATGAGAGCCAATGCCTCCATTATGGGAAGAAACCTCATGAGAATATTAAGGGTGGGTGTAGATAGGAGAGGATGGCATAAGTTTGTCCATGGGAGGAATTGATGTTCAGAAATCTAAAATTCCTCCTCCCCTTGCTTGGGAGAAGTCCATTATTGCTGTTCAAAGGTTATTCACTTGTTACAAGCAGCTAGCTAGGAAGATTAGATATCAAAGAAGGTTGATGAATATTCATCTGATTGAGGACATTAAAGCCTCTCTTCTTTATAACTCTAGTTGTAGTTAGAGGATCCTTGAGCTCCATGAGAGATTGAGACAAGAAGATTACCTCTTGGCTCATGAGTGACTTTCCTCCTCAAGAGAATTTTGGGTTTGCATGGTTGATAAACCTAATAAACATATGCTTGACTTGATGAAAAAAAACAAGGCTAAAGATTTTATTTCTTTTCCCAAGAAGAGTTTTGGTGAGAATGCTACCAATATGGAGGAGAATTTGTAGGAGGTTGTTAACTTCTTTACTAATGTACTCTCTAGGCCTCCCAAGTGGGGGAACGACACCCAGAGAGCCAAGGCCCTTATTGCTCTTAAAAAGAAAAATTTTTCCTAGTGGCCTAACTACTTTGTTAGACTTACTCCTCATTGTCGGTGAGGTTAGTTAGATTGAAACCTTGCAAAACTCTTGGTCTTGATAGGATATCTAATGAGTTTTTTTTTTGTGATTAGGGATTTTATTAGTCCCTATATTCTTTTGACTTGGCAAGATGTCTTCAGAAGAGGTGCTCTTTCAGCCTTTATCAACACTAGTGTCATTAAGCTTATCCATAAAAAAGGATCCAAGGATTACCTTAATAGCTAGAGACCCATTACTTGTCTAACTTCGATATACAAGATTCCTTTCTCCACTTTAGTCAGCAAATTTAGTCCTATTATGGATAGAATCATTCTTCTTGAGCAAAAAGGGTTATTCAAGGGTAGGTTTATTATGGACACCAACATCCCTTTTTGGGAGGTTATGGAGCATGCTATTGAGAGCAAGCAGGATTATTTCTTCTTTAAAGTTGACTTTAACAAAGCTTATGACGAGAGTGATTGGAGTTTCAACCTCCCATCTTTGCATGACATTGATCTTGGTGGACATTTCATTAGGTATATGAAAATTTTATTTGGGAATGTTTTTTTTAGGGGTTCTATGAATGGCTTTGTATCTAGCCCCTTCAATCTCCACAAGTCCATTAGAGAAGGTTGTCCTTTGGCTCCCCTTCTATTTTCCATAACTATTGATGCCCTTGGGTGGTTGGTTCAAGATTGCATGGATAAAGATCTCATCAAAGGTATTATCATCCCTAACTCTCATAAGCACCTTGGTTTACAAATGTTTGCAGATGACACCAATATGATTACCTTGGCTAATGATATGTATGCTGAAAACTTTCTCACGTGTTTGGATTTATTCTATATTGCTAGTGCGTCCCAAGTCAATCACAACAAGACCTCTTTTAAAGCTTCCACTTCTCACATTCCTGCTTGTATTAGTAATTTAGCCTACGAGATTATTCAAGAGGGTGTTATTATTTATCTACTAGGCATCTCTATGGGATTTCATGCCTCCTTCAATCAAAGATTGGATTGGATTATGCATAAATGTGGAAATAAAGTGTTAAAGTGGATAAGTATGAAAAGTTTGGAACATCAACTTCAAGTATTGTCAAAGTACTGGTCTCACAAGTTTGGCATATAAAGAGGTGCTCATGGGGATGCGTAACAAAATGGACACCATCTTATGGCATATGTGGAGGTCACATATCCTCAGGCATATCTAGAGTAGCAGGAATCAAAAAGTGTTTCAAGATGTTAGTAAAGACTTTGTTATCCTAGTAAACAGGAGCTTATCACATCAACAAAGCTTTGCATTTATGTTATTAAGCCCCTAACTACATAGTTGAGAAACCAAGTTGATGGCTGTGTACTCTCCAATTAGGTTTTACATGACCTTTTCTCTGATGTAATCATGCTCTTCATCTGAGTTCTCATTGCCGTGGGCTATTTTGTACAAATTGTTTTTGTTCTTGTTGAGCCCATAAAAGTCATATTGGTCAAAGTCAATCGCACTCAAAGTCAACTGCAATCAAAGTCAACCATAGTCAAGGTCAAACTGGTCAAATTCAACAAAGTCAAGGTCAAAGTCAACTGGTGCAAAGTCAAAGTGCTAAAGTGCAGGTGTGAAAGTGCACAGGTAGTGCACAATTAATTGTCCACAAAGGGTACATTAGAGAAAGTAGGTTGCAGGTTGCAGAGGTATTTCTCTAATTCCCCTAAGGTTCAAAGTATTTTTAAAGTGATTTGGAAGGTTCAGGTGAACCCTCCCTTATGTGCACATTTGAAGAGTTAAAAGGAAAATGTGAAGGTATGTGAAGCAGCAGCGTACGGAGAAGTGGAAGTATGGCCCCCCAATTAAAATTTTTGGTTTTAGTCTAAAGTCACTACAGGTAAAAACAGGGAGTCGTTGGCTGCCACTTGTGAAGCCAATCTTGGGACATCAAAGTGAGCACCAAGATACTCTTGCAATTAGGAGTGTACGTGAATCGACACACTCAAATCAAGGCAAAGACTATTCTTGGACCATCCTAAGTGTAAGGAAGAGTGAGCATAGTCTAAGTGGAGCAAGAGAGAGAAGTGCAAGGGACACACATTGTGCGACGCAGAGAAGTGAAGTGCAAGGTGTGCATGAAGAGTGACCAAGGAAGTGTGCAAAGGATTGCTAAGCTTGTCCCCCAAGGATCCCAAGGTCTTACTGAAGTGTGCGTGCGCCGACAGAAGTATCCATCCCTCCCCCTTAGTGGAAGCTTGGTGCAAGGTGTGCACAAGAGCAGGCTTGTA
This sequence comes from Ceratopteris richardii, assembly GCA_020310875.1. Classification (NCBI taxonomy): domain Eukaryota; kingdom Viridiplantae; phylum Streptophyta; class Polypodiopsida; order Polypodiales; family Pteridaceae; genus Ceratopteris; species Ceratopteris richardii. Next base: position 126,864,683 of record CM035415.1, read on the forward strand.
GAAGGTGGAGGTTTGGTGCAGAGGAGGCCGGCAGCAACAAGTCTTTTGGGTATTTGGTATTTGTAATTGAGCACTCTGTGGGATTTTGCATAGAAGCATTGGTTGTATTGTGCTTCAACCTTGTATTTGTCTTACTGTAATCAATCAATAGAGGCTTCCAGTGTGTATTTTCTCTTCTGGTCTTCCCCTTTTCTCCTACAAAAACTCAAATCCCTTCTTGTCTAAGAATCCCCCAACAAAATTTGGCACGCACGGTGGGACTTCCAAGGAGATTTGAGCATAGGAGAAGATATATTGCAGTTGGAGAGCAATATTCCAGTGTCAACAATACTACTCTAGTGGACTAAGAGGTAATATTTTTATCAAGTGTCTCATATTAATTGGACTATGAGCAGCTCATGACCGCAACCCGGTCCCACTATCTTCAACCTCATCAGTAAAGAGCATGGCAGGACAGGTAGACTTGGAAACCTTACTCTCAAGATTAAATATATAATTTCCTTCTTTCAAAGGCCTAGCTAAGGAGGATCCAAATGAGCATATTAGAAGATTTTTGGCACTATGCAAGACTAGAGGCTTAATGGGCAGGGAGGATGCTTTTTTGATACTCTTCCTGGCCACATTGGAAGGTTTAGCAGATAAATGGTTCAGCCAATTTGCTGAGAACCATTTTACGACTTGGGATTTGATGAAAGATGCATTTAAAAATCAATTCCAGCATGGGAATACTGCAGAGATCATCATAGAAGAACTAGAAAATTTGAGATTGGATCCAGGTGAAAAGTTCCCAGAGTTTGTGACTAGGGCCAAGGCACTAATGGCTAAATTGCCAGATCCACCACATGATTTCTTTGTTAAGAAATGGTTAACCAAGCCCCTACCAGTGGCCACCCAATGCAAAATAAAGAAATTAGTGTTACCTACAGCCTCCATAGAGGAGTTCATCAACACGGCTACACGACTCGAGCAGATAAGGCAACAGTATGGAGCTACTTCTTCTCAATTACCATATTCCACAGAAATGGAGGATCAAGTAATCCAGCTAAGGAAGGAGTTGGAGGGCTTAAAAAGAAATAAGCCCCACAAAGAGGAGGCAAATGTTGTTACTCAGTTGAGAAGGGAGATTGAAGCATTAAAGCTCCAAAAGGAGGAGGAGGCCCAAGCAAGGAATTGGCCCAACTGCGATAGGAGCTGCAAGAACTCAAAGGGGGTGGCATCAAGAGTGGACTTTGGTGTTCCATGTGCAGCAAGAAAGGGCATATAGTAAGTGAATGTGCTCTGTTAAGTGTGACTTGCCAATTATGCAGGAAAGCTGGTCATGAGGCCCAGGAATGCCAATCAAGGGGAATACCTGCAACAACATATTGGACAGAAGGAGGACCCCTACCTCCAGCAAATGTAATGGCAGTTGCACCCAATCAAGGTAACACTTATAAACCTAAACAGAGGGATAACTTTGGAAGTGGGCCAAGGAGGCCAATTATTTGTTTCAGATGTGGAGAATGTGGGCACTATCAGAGTAGGTGCACTCTCCCAGAAAATGCCCCTCCTTGCAGGAACTGCCTAGAGGCTAGGGACCACTATACTAATTGTTGTCCTCAGAACCAAGCATCTACATCTGGGCCCCACATTCAAATGATTTCTGTGTGCAAAGAAGAGATGGTAAATGAAGCCAAGGTGCCATCACCATCTGCCAGGGTGGTGGAGTTAGAAGAACTTGAATCTTTTACAGTGCAGACAAGAAGCAAGGGAAAGGCTCAAGTGGACATAGGTCAACAACCAAGAATTGATGGATTGAACAAAGACAAAGAGACATCTGAAGACAAGGCCACTGCATGTGCACATACAAGGCAAAAAAGGAGATCCCATAGGTACCACTGATCCCATTGGGCATGCATTCAATAGGGCTCAAGAGGAGTTTGGTAAGTCAATGGGAGCCCATGCTCTTAAGGAATCATAGGCTTCAAAACTACTCAAGTCCATGAAAAAGGAGGTTAGTATTTTTTATTTAATAAAGATGGATGGGAAATTCAGGTCAGAACTATTGCAGATAATTGATGAGGCTTCCACTACAAGATTGGTAGAAAGACTGTTCTTTTACATAAAGGAAAAAGTGTAGGGGAAGCACCCCTTACAGATTATAAAAGTCCTCGGCTGACAGTATCTATCAAAGGTCATGAATTTCAAGGAGTTATTGTAGATGGTGGTTCTGGCATTAACTTGATGCTTGAATATACCATGAAAAAGATTGGACTATACCCTTCAATTCCTGCCAACTTCACTGTAACAATGGCAGATCAAAGCATAGTAAGGCCTATGGGAGTGGTCCCTGGAGTTCCAGTCAAGATACAAGGTACCATCTTTAACTTGGACTTTGTTTTTTTAAGGCTACCACAGGTAGAAGGAAGCTTCCCCCTGTTAATTGGGAGACCTTGGTTAAGGCATGCCAATGTGCTGCATGACTGGGGCAAGGACACAATGTGGGTAAAGCAAGAGGGAAAAGAGTTGCAGCAGATACTTTTAGAAGAAGGACCAAACAACCAAAGAAATACCAGCATGATGCAGACAATTGGTATTTGTATGGAAGAAGAAGTGGTGGACAACCCAGAAGCAGATCTATTTGAAGGAGCAGATTTATATGAAGATGAAAACATGTTGGCTTGGCTCCATGCAGAGATCCATCTTCCTGCTATGGAATTTTTCCAAACTCAAGCAGAGAAGAAGCATATGAAGAAAAAGAGGAAATCACTCAGGGTACTGATTCGAGTAAAAAAGTCTCAGTCAAAGGCCATAACAAAGAGAAGAAAAGCAAAGACCTTATATGCATCAACGATGAAGCTACTCCAATTCATATGTCAATGGCCATTTTTTTATGGATACTCGTATGGCTATCATCTGTTATGTCAATTCTTATGATAGCAAGTGCAAGGCTTTACAAGAATGTGGAAGGTGTATCTGCCAGTCTTTGGAAACAAAGGGTTCCATTGGATGAAGAAGCCGGAATAGTAAAATAAAATTTTGTAGATCGTCATAAAGTTGCTGGAAGAGAATACATTCTAATGAAGGATTTAGGGTACCCCTATCAGATGACCAATGTGCCCAATGAGAAGACAAACCCAATGAAGTGCAGCACAATTGGAGATTATGAAGGAGTCTCTCTAAGTCAACAATACAAGGCTCAAGGCCTATCATCAACAAAAGTGACGATTTCTGGATCACCTGGAAACTGCAAAATTTGTCCAGGTTTTACATAGTCTTTTCCCGTCATTTTTGCTTAAGTTTTAGTAGTTTTCTTTATCCATTTCATGCCTGTTTCTTGAGTTTTTAGCTAATTTAGCAGCCATTTCATAAACTTTGCAAAGGTACAATTTTTGGAATTTTTAGGAATTTTTTTCGGAATTTTTCAAGCATTTTTTAGAATTTTTCTAGCATTTTTCTCCTTTTTCATGTGTCATTTTCTTGCCAAATTTGAGGAAAAGAGGAAGCTCTCTGTGGGTTTGAGTGCAAAAATCTAGCTTAGGCCTGTAGGAAAATCTCGCAAAATTTTTTGAAGATTTTTTTGGATTTTTTTGGCACTTTTTTGGATTTTTATGTATTTTTTAAGCTTTTTTTGGATTACTTTTCTAAAAAAAAAGGGCCCCCTGGATTTTTTGGATTTTATTAGTAAAAAAAAAAAAGAAAAAAAAATCCCCCCCCCCCTCGCCCCCCGTTCTGACACATGCCCCCCCCACCCCGCCCTCGCCCCCCCCCCCCCCCCTCCGTTCTGACAGTCCCCCCCAATTGTTTTTAATTCTTTTTTTAGTTTTATTTTTATTTTTACTTATTTCTTATTTTATTTTATTTTTGTTTTATTTAGTTTATTTATTTTTCTCTATCTATATATATATATATATATATATATATATATATATATATATATATATATATATATATATATATATATATATATATATATATATATATATATATATATATATATATATATATATATATATATATATATATATATATATATATATATATTAAGACTTGGAAACGCGGTCGTTACAATAAATAAAAAAAAGGGACAAGATTATTTTATATATATATATTTTTTTAATTTTTATGGTTCAATCCTTTTGGCTCTGGATCGTGCTTCGGATGGCCATTTTTTTCAAATTTGGAGTCATTTTCATGTTTTTTGGCACCTCTCGACCCGGTTTTTGGCTTGATTTTTTCAAATTCCCACATTTTCTCTGAGTTTTGGTCAAAACCTTCAAGTTTTGAGCACATTTTCCACTTTTTTTATTTATACACATGGTCCACATTGTCTATTTTCATCTCATTACAACATATGTTGCACATTTTCCCATCTGCCCCCTCTGTAGCTCTACTGTTTGGTCATTTTTACCCTCTCCAGACCCCATCGTCCTTCTCTCTCACCCTCCCCTTACCCTTCTGGCCAAGCCGCATCCTTACCCCTCCTTGCACCATCCATCTCAGCCCCCTCCCTCCCCTCCCCCTCCTTTCTACCCTCCCATTGCCCCCCTTTGCTTTTCCATAAAAAATCCCACTTTTGGTTCTCCTCTGGTGCTTGTTCTGGTGGAATTGGTTGCTGCTCAGGTGCACTTTTTAAGATTATGTAGCTCCAGAATCATGGTGTCCTCCCTGCTCAGAGTTTTGGCTATAGCTCTCCGGGATGGAGAGCACATTAGGTGGTGGGCAACTGTTGAGCCCATAAAAGTCATATTGGTCAAAGTCAACCATAGTCAAAGTCAACTACAATCAAAGTCAACCATAGTCAAGGTCAAATTGGTCAAAGCCAACAAATTCAAGGTCAAATTCAACTAGTGCAAAGTCAAAGTGCTAAAGTGCAGGTGTCAAAGTGCACAGGTAGTGCACAATTAATTGTCCACAAAGGGTACATTAGAGAAAGTGGGTTGAAGTTTGCAGAGGTATTTCTCTAATTCCCCTAAGGTTCAAAGTATTTTTAAAGTGATTTCGAAGGTTCAAGTGAACCCTCCCTTATGTGCACATTTGAAGAGTTGAAAGGAAAATGTGAAGGTATGTGAAGTGGCACCGTACACAGAAGTGGAAGTATGGCCCCTCAATTAAAATTTTTGGTTTTAGTCTAAAGTCACTACAGGACAAAAGAGGGAGTCGTTGGATGCCACTTGTGAAGACAGTCTTGGGACATCAAAGTGAGCACCAAGATACTCTTGCAGTTAGGAGCGTACGTGAATCGACACACTCAAATCAAGGCAAGGACTATTCTTGGACCATCCTAAGTGTAAGCAAGAGTGAGCATAGTCTAAGTGGAGCAAGAGAGAGAAGTGCAAGGGACACACAGTGTACGACGCAGAGAAGTGAAGTGCAAGGTGTGCATGAAGAGTGACCAAGGAAGTGTGCAGAGGAGTGCTAAGCTTGTCCCCCAAGGATCCCAAGGTCTTACTGAAGTGTGCGCGCGCTGACAGAAGGTATCCATCCCTCCCCATTAGTGGAAGCTTGGTGCAAGGTGTGCACAAGAGCATGCTTCTAGAAGGTGGAGGTTTGGTGTAGAGGAGGCCTGCAACAACAAGTCCTTTGGGTATTTGGTATTTGTAATTGAGCACTCTATGGGATTTTGCACAGAAGCATTGGTTGTATTGTGCTTCAACCTTGTATTTGTCTTACTGTAATCAATCGACAGAGGCTTCCAATGTGTATTTTCTCTTCTGGTCTTCCCCTTTTCTCCTACAAACACTCAAATCCCTTCTTGTCTAAGAATCCCCCAACAGTTCCCTATAGTTCACCTCTCTGAGACTTGGGGGCCTACCCCGTACATGGCTGCAACCTTTTTTGACTACTGAAATTTTATCTTCGTTTTAAAAAAAAATGAAAACTTTGCCCATGAGATGTTTCACATCTCACAAAGCAAAAGTTAGACGTTTATCATAGTAGCATTTTCCAACCCAAAGGGGTATATATATATATATATATATATAAAAGGTGTTTCATTGACAGTCCAACCCACTTACCACTAAAGCATTGATGCTTCCACAGTTTGTAAGACCTTAGTTACTACAAAATGCCAGTAGATGCCTCCATTATGCATGCACAAGCAATATGAGAATAAGTCAAATGAGAATGAATGCGTCAATCCTTTTGCGCTGTTGAAGCTCTGATATCATACCTTCTTGTCTGAATCTCAATGTATGTGACATGATATTTTCTTGTCCAAGGGTATACATATACATACATATATATATATATATATATATATATATATATATATATATATATATATATATATATATATATATATATATATATATATATATATATATATTACGTGTTTGATGGATAGTCCCAACCCACTTACCACTGCAGCATTGATGCCTCTACACTTGATAAGACCTTCGTTACTACAAAATGCCAAAATGCCAGTCAATGCCTCCATTATGCATGCACAAGCCATGTGAGAATAAGTCAAATGAGAATTAATGCGTCAATCGTTTTGCGCTCTTGAAGCTCTGGTATCATACCTTCTTGTCTGAATCTCAATGTATGTGACATGATATTTTCTTGTCCAAGACCCAATTGATGATCATGTGGAGGGGAGCCATGATAACAAGAAGTATATTGTAAAGGCGCAGGATGCCACCAGAGATCGAGGATACAAAATACAAGGGCCTAGCCAAGCAAAAAGCATAGGAAAAATTACATAGAACAGTATGAACCAGTCGGAAATGTTACATTACATCCTTAGCAACAACAGTACATGGGTAGAACAGCAGTACATGGGTAGGAGTCAGTCAAGAATCGTCCGCGCATGGTATGTACTTGAGACGCTTAACCTTTTTTTTTTGCGAGTTCAATGAATTATGAAAGACATACACACCCGACCTCGTAAGTAGAGGCACCCACTTTGGGGAGCTCAGAGGCATCTAGCTCCAGGCAGGACTTGAACCTTGGCGATCAGTCTAGGAGACAGCTTAACTTTCGTAGGCAGTAGTGGCACTCAAAAAACCCAAAGAAAGAAAGAAAGTTTCTAACTGATGCTCTATAACTGATGCTGTGGCTCTTGCCCTTTGCACAGTCTGTGCTTTCCTCTGTTAATTTCCTGATGCTGTGGCTCTTGCCCTTTGCACAGTCTGTACTTTCCTCTGTTAATTTAATTTTACTAGTTTCTTAAAAAACAAAGGTCTTCTTCCATAAGGTAACGCCTCGCTGGCTGCAATCTTCATGGACTTGAGACGCTTCATGCGGTAACGCCTCGCTTGCACTTGAGACGCTTCACTTTCATAGGCAGTGGGCACTCACAAAATCCAAGGAAAGAAAAAGAAAAGCCTTCTTTCATGAGGTAGATCCTCGTAGGCCACACTCTTCATCGCCAAGGCCTAGCTGACTTCGCCTTCACTTGCGTTCTCTCCCTTCTTTTTTAATAAAAGGAAGTTCAGCCTTAGCTTATTCTCTTGGATTTTAATTAGAAAAGAAGAAAAGTTACAAGTGAATGGGAGTAGTGCCCATGGGATCCTCTAAATCCCACAAAGCAGGGGAGGATTACGGCAAGCTAGAGGGCATTACAAATGAGGCGGACAAATCTATCATCTCCCTCATGTGGGACCCATTTGGGTTTCAACTTATTGTTTTCGAGGAGATAAATACAGTGATGTCTAAACGGTGGAGATCTCTTATCTCGAGAGATTCTTTTGCCTAGAAAGAACATGGATTTCTCAATCGACCATTCCTTTGGAGTTTGGCCAAAATTGACAGCACATCGTTCCCTCCAAATCTTCCAAAGAGTCTCACCTCTCATGGCATTCCACGGTCTTGACGAACAGCCAACTGCCTCACCCAACAACGCTTGTTGCCAATTGATTTGGTTCGTGAGTCTCAATACCCATGTCACATGAAGCGAGATAACATGGGACTTGGGGCAATCGAAGAACAAGTGAACTAAATCTTCGATGCATCAATGTCAACGCTTGCACCATGGTGGCACACCACAGATTTTGTTAGCCCTTGCATTGGACTAGATACCTTTATGCAAGATCCGCTACATGAGAACGGACTTTTTGATCTCAATTAGGGGGTGCCAAATAGACATGAACTTTAGTTCACATCGAAGTTTGGTCCAAGAAAGGCACCATCTCTTGTTAAGAGTGTCATGAATATCTAAGTTCTCTTTGAAGTTGGGGATTCTCGATAGTTTCTTACCATTTCTCCATTTGAGGCCCCCCAGACAAGGAAGATCTTAACCATATAGAAGGCGGATAGTTGAGTGGTCCCATGCTAAACACCAGCCTTGAAGAAGAGTCCATTCCTCGAGGGTAACTCTATGTCTCGGGTCCAAGTCTTTGAACCTAATCCACAGGCTGGTCTCTTGTTTCCAGAGTTGTTTCCACTATTTGAACCCCTTGTTCCATAGTTGCTTTGCAATTTGCAGGTTCCAAGACTCTAACCCCCCTAATGCCACCGATCAGGAACTAGATAGATTCATTTTGTCTTATCCCAGCTGCCCACTTCCACTCATCACTGATTCTCATGAATTGTTTGGCCTTGTTCCAACTCTTCCATAAGGAACACACAAGGCTAGAGCCTTTAGGAGACACCAGGTGGGGGGAGAACAAAAGCATGAGAATCCCTATGTCCTTCCAACTAGGATGGCCAACTAAGGTAAGTTCTTCCGTGTTTCTGAAGATCAGTTTAGCCCAAGAGGACTCACCATTGCTCCAAGCCTTGATAAGCCACTTTGCCGCTAGCTTATTAGCCAACCCAATGATATCCAAAATTCCCAAGCCCCCTGAGTCTTTCGGGCTAATGCAAGTTTCCCATTTGATTTTGGGAATCCCCCTCCTGTTGGGGTCCCCAGTCCAAAGGAAGTTTCTGAAGATTCTTTCCACTTTGGCCAAGGCTTTCTCCTTAGGTCTCCAACACGAGATAAAGTAAATACTTGTAGACAACATAAATGTTTTAACAACCATAGCACGCCCTGCCAAGTTGACTTGCATACCTTTCCAATGATTAAGTTTGCTATCCAGCTTGGATAGCACCCAGTTCCATCGTTGGTCCATTGAGATGTCGAATCCCATCGGAATGCCAAGGAGGCGGAAGATTTGACCTCTAGGGATAACTTGACACCCCTGATCTAACAGCAATTGGGGTGTAGGTCCGTTGATTGCTCTAAAAGCAGTTTTAGCATGGTTGCTTTTTGAACCTCATGCCACACAAAAGGTGTCGAGGCACCTCCAAAACACCTCAATGTTATTCATATCATTATGCACAAAGCCATTCATGTCATCGACAAAGAGTCTCGCAATCATTTGGGTGTGATTTAGAGGTAGGGAAAGACCCTTGAGATTGCCCGCATCCATGTGATGCTTTAATAGGGGACTAAGTCCATTCGAGGTGATAGCAAAGAGTAATGGAGCCAGAGGGCAGCCTTGCCTGATTGATCTTTTTAATCGAATGGGCTCAGAGAGCTTACCGTTCATATTTATTCTAGTTGAAGCGTTTCCAAGAAGAGTGGAAACCATCTTTGTGAACTTTTGGCTACATCCAAGGTCTTTCAATGATTGAAGAATAAAGTCCCATTCTAATCTGTCATACGCTTTGTCAAAGTCGATCTTAATGAATACCAGATCTTGTGTAGACTCCTCACCAAAACGCATGTTCCTCCCAAATATCGACAATTGCTTCAAGTATAGATCTACCTTTGATAAAACCTTTCTGGTCCTCACAAAGCCATGACTTTAAATGACAAGAGATTTTGTTGGCGATAACTTTTGCAATTATCTTGTATCCAGTTTGGAGCTTGGTAATCGATCACCAGTTTTCAATTTTGTTCTTATCTCCCCTTTTGTGGATTAACTTGATGACGCCATTATTAAGACACTCAGGGAGGGCACCAAAGGAGAGAGCCTCTTGCCACACCAGACGCGGTGGGGTGGCCACCTCATGTTTGAAGGACTTGAAAAACTCATTGGTGAGGCCATCAGGACACGGACTTTTCCCATTGGGAAGAGCATCAATAACCTCGATAATTTCATTCTCAAAAATGTTAGCATCCAGCACAAAAATCATGTTTTGTGGAATTCTATATTGAGCAACCCTTGAGATGGTTTCCATCGAGTCACGCCTGTGCGGGGAAAGAGGAGCCAAGACCCCGAGAAGATGGGTAAAATGCTCGACGATGATAGATCTATTCTGAACTTCCGTGCTACATTCGGTTCCATTGTTATCGATCAATAAGGGGATGGATTCCCTAACTTGTTTCCTTTTGAGGATGTTACACATCTCTTTCGATGGTTTGTCGGCCTTCCCCGCCCACCAATCTTTGAAGAATATTTGAAGATTTTTCCTTTGAACCTCCTCCTCTAATCTTAGTCTTCCCCTCATTCTCAAAAGACCTTGTTGGCATTGTAAGTTACCTTTGTTCACCTCTTCTTCAAGGCGTGAGAGCCTCCGGTACACCGTTTCTCTTCTTTTTTTCCGGATATCTCTTATAGCCTTCTGAATCCTAATTAGAATTTTTAGAGTCCTTTCCACCGTGCTTCTTCGGCACTTAGCCGGTCCATTACAGTAGGCAAAGGCTTCTGCCCACACTGCAGAAATTTCTTGGTTGACAGAGGGGAGGGAAAATGATGTCTGACAAGCATGAAACCAAGGGGCTCTCTGGAGCATGGGAATTTGTTTGAAAGACAGAGTAATCGGGCAGTGGTCCGAGATAGTCAGGTCCATGTGTTGGGAAATTGCCCCACTGGAGGATGGTGTTTTGGTCGATGTAACATCTATCAAGTCTTGCTTTCCTTAGAGAGTCCCCCAATTGGAGATTTGGTTAGGAGAACCCCTTAATGTCTTTCACCTCGATGAGGTCGAGATGGAGCTTGATTTTATCCCATATCTCTTTCTCCTGGCCATCAATAATTTTTCCCTTGTTATTCCATCAGTCCTCAGGAAACTCAACCATGTTGAAGTCCCCACAAATTAGAACATTGTGTGAGGAAGTCAAGGGAAGCGCAAGTATCAATTCTATCCGCTTCTCCATTAGGGGCATAAATTGAGACCACAATGAACTGAGTAGGAAACCCGATAGAGGCAGCGATCCAACGATGATTCTGACCTTTCAAAAGTGGAGGTCACACTGGCAGACAAGGGGTGAATAATACCAATCACAGCCCCCCATAGGGTGTGAAGTGGAGAACCAAAGGTGGTTCAGAGAAATGCATTTAAGCCGTTTCTAGAGATCCTTACCGTTGATTTTAATCTTTTGTAAGCAGATAAAGTCGGGGTGGAGGCACTTATCTTTGAACCACTGGCCAAGAATAGCCGCTCTTGATGGTTCAGACAAACCCGTGACGTTTAGTGATGTGAATTTCATTATTGATGGTTGCCCTCTTTGAGGGGAGGGACCGGATCTTTTTTCTTCTTGTGATCTTCTTTTTTTCTCCCAGTTTCTTGACTTAGGATCCTACTCTTGAGGGGGCTCTTCTAGGGCATGCATGATGGTTGTTTTTCTTTAAGCTTTGACTTTTGTTGCGGTAATCTTGGAATGCAAACCGGAAAGGTAGGACCAAGGAAGGAGCTTTCACTATTTGGGTTGTCTTCATTGCTAGTAGTGAAGCCTTCCTCTTTACTCGTGGTGTAACCTTCTTGGTTGTCTTCTTTGTTGGTAGAGCACTCAAGGGTATTATCAGTGGGGTCTTCTTCATAATGGTTGTTCCCTGGGAAGTGGACCTCATTATTCTCCTTTTGTGGGTTATAGTATATGTTATTCGAAGGAGCAATTATTGTAGTGTTGATCTTTGTTGTGTTGTCAAATCTTGTTTTGAGCGCCTTGTAGTTTGTGCCATAGGAGCTCAAGTTGTTGCTCGAGTGTTACCTCGGGTAGAGCTGACTCACTAAAATCCTCCATGTTGTTCGTAGGGTCCATGAGGATGTAGAGAACAAAACCCTCTTGCTAGATATGTAAAACCAAATATTTTTGAAATTGTTTGAGTTGAAATGTAAAAGGAACGGTTGTTCTTGGGAATTGAAAAAGTAATAAAGAGATAAAAGTTGTGTTAAATATAAGAGTTCTAGGCCTTAGTCGATGCCTTGGAGTAAGCCGAAGGAGTAAACGTAGGTGTAGACGTGGGTTCTGGTTCTCGAACTAGAACAGAAACAGAAACAAAAACTGAAACTGAAACAGAAACAGAAATCAAAAATGAAAATGGAAATGGAAACAAATAATTGGAATTGGAATCAAAAATAGAAACGGGAAGCGGAATCAAAATCGGAATCGAAATCATAATCGGAAATGGAAACGGAAAGAGGAACCGAAATCAGAACTAGAATCAGATTGTGAACAGAGAACAACGAAACAGAGAACAATTGCCAAAACAAACAGAAGTAGATCCCTCTATAGTGATGCGCACAAGGCTCTAATACCAATGTTATCAGGATCTTGCTCACAAGCACACAAAGGTTATGAATGCAGAAAACACACAGACAAATAGAGACGACAAGAGACGAGACCGAACGTAGTATTGGGTGCAATCTCCCCCCCATGCACTCTGTTTCAACAGTCCACAGAGTGCATGTATTGATAGGAATTTTTTATTATGTCGAGAAGAGTGGTTACATGAGGGCGGTTTTGAAAAGCATGCGTGAAAGTAAAAGTTGGTGACTTTTATAGAAAGCCTTTTCTTTTAATATCAAAAATCGTAGTCTACAATGACCCTTATTCTAACCACTACTTTTCTAACTATTATTAACAATAGAACCTTCTACGTGGGTTTATTTAGGAAACTAAATTATAAATCGGATTTATTGATGTCTCACCTAAACTCAGATTATTGATGTCTGCCCTTTCCGCCTTTCATGACCTGACGAACCTTCAGCTGCTATATTAAAAAACACCAAAACACATTAATACATTAATAAATTAACACTACAACAATGCCTTGTTCAACATATTCCATAATTTATAACAACTAGATAATATTACAACTAGTTTCAATTGGTTTAACTTGGTCAAAGCCATCACATATCCAACCCGGAGATTGAACTCTGGACCTCCACCTCAAGAGATAAAAAACTGAACCACTAGAACAACAGAACATGGACTGTAAGGCCTTCATTAATAGAAGAAACCAAAATGACAGTCAATGCCCACATTATGCGCAGAGCTTAGAAGCATTATGAGAATGGTCGAATGAGAAGAAATGTGTGAAATTGTCAATCCTTTTGCGCTGCTAAAGCTCTTACATCATACTTTCTTGTCTGAATCTCAATGTATGAGACTGAAGTCCAACCTGTCACATAGGGATCTTTCATATCCCTTAATACTCGCATATGGATTGATAATGAATTAATTGAATGTACAGAAAAAGACGAGCATAGGGATCTTTAATATCTCCCAAAGCCACTTTCCAAGATACAAAGCTCAAAGTTTCAATTCAGATAATAATTGGGAAGGGATGGCTCGAAGGTTACATGAGATAACTTGTTTGAATTTGTTCAAAGGCTCAACTGGTTTTCCAAGAGTTAGAAAAACTTGAAAGCACACACATTCTTCTCAATACAAGAGTGTTGAAGGGTGTCCACCGCAACCATCAAGGGTGCCCTGGGCACCCATCATATCTATATCTATATCTATATCTATATATATATATATATATATATATATATATATATATATATATATATATATATATATATATATATATATGTGTGTGTGTATATAATGTAGGTGTTTGATTGACGGTCCAGGCCAGCGTTCATGTTGCTCTATATTTCGTATGTTTTTGTTACAGTTGATTGACGATCCCAGCCTATGTACCGACCACCGACAGATTGATGCTTGTACACTTTGTAAGGCATTCGTTACGAGAAGAAGCCCAAATGACAGATAATGCCTACATTATGCGCAGAAGCATTATGAGAATAGGTCGAATGAGAAGCGGTAAAGCTGTGACATAATACCTTCTTGACTGAATCTCAATGTATGAGACTTATGAGACTGGAGAAGGCCAAGCTGTCCGAGCTCAACGTATCAGGACGACAAGAGTATTCGTGAACCAAAACTTAATGGATTGAGGAAGAATTTAATATCTTATTGGAGAGGGAAGCTAGGGTTTTGGAGAGGGTGAGTGCTGCCGTGTTGCTGCATGCTCGTCCCCTCGACGAGGAGAAGGGCAAGAGGTCCATCGCCCCTTTGGTGCTCTTTCTGCAACCTGTATGTGTGAGAAGACGCTACCTTGTCCTCGTACTCTATTGTGAACTTCCAGTTGCATCTGATCCTAGCCTCCCTGGCACAGGAGAGCCATGGACCTTCATGACGCCTCAAGGGATAGATACGTCAAACAAGGTTCGTTCACCTTCGGACAAGAAGTGAGCACATCTGCTGTGGGTAATGACGAGAGTAAAAGTTCTTCACCAAAGAAGTCCTATGCAGACACTACAGTCC